>JACN01092341.1:0-22815 GCA_000787155.1 Scartelaos histophorus | reverse complement strand
TAACTTTATTTGTAGGAGTAATATACAATGGCATTTATTTGTATAAAGTAGTAGTCCTAGCACAAGTTGTAGTAGTTTTGTTGATGGTTATACATTCTTAATTCCATATTAAACAAAGCCACAGAGCAGTGCACTCTCCACCCACTCCCCACTGACTTATACTTCACTATTATTATTATTATTAGCTTAACCTGGGCCGTCCTGTGAACTCCTCTAAGGCGATTGTTGGTTTATAGTGGAACAGCAGGGCGCTTTTAAGCAAATACAAAATAAATAAAATGGACAGTGTTGTCGTGTGGCCCACCGCTGTTAAATCAAATCCACACAACGAGCTTTAGGTTCGGCACCGGGCCATGAAAAGGAGAAAATGGATGATTATGGAGAAGGCGAATTACATTTGTGTGTCGAATTAAAGGGACGTCTGGTATATCCAGCTGAGAGGAGGGGGCGACGAAATGCTTAAAACCAGGACAAAGAACGAGTGCAGAAGAAGAGGAGGGAGCAGAATTTAGTGTAGAGTCTGTACTCATGCTGTGAGCTTTATCTGTATCTAAGAAAAGCAAAAGTTACTGTGTTTCCATATTGTTCTGTGTAATTCTAGCAAAGACAGAGGGTTACTAGTTGAACGTGAAGCCTAAAATGCTTGGATTATGTCATATCTTGTATAACTTTATTTGTAGGAGTAATATACAATGGCATTTATTTGTATAAAAATGTTAAAAATAAATAAATACATAAATACATGTTTTGTTTTTAAAGAATAATTTCATCCTAGCAATGGTCTGACTCATAAATCTTATTGGATAAAGGGTCTACATTTCATTAAAACAAAATTAAAACGGTTTCCTCTCATCATTTACTCACTCAGTTGTGTTTTGAGTGATTCATGCTGTTTTTTAAATATTTCTTTTCCTTTCTTACCTGTCACCCAGCTGGTCCTGACCCCCATGTTGAGACCCAGTGCACTAGAAAACAGCCAAACGTCTTATTCAGCTTTTATAAACTGTGCTCCTGATAATGACTAATCACAACAGTTTCTTGTTACTCCATTTTACCAGAGAATTTTCTTTGCCTTGAAGTTTTACTCACAAGAAAATCTGCTCTTAAGAAATGTAGCCACAAATCCAATTATCTTCAAAAAATATAAATTAGATAAAAGCATTGGGGTCTGTTCAAGGCATTGTGCAAAAAAAGGAGACGCGTAGAGAGATGTAAAAAAATCACCTTCACTTTCCGAATTTCCTCCATTCATGGGTTTTAGTTACATGACTCATTTTGAGGACTTCACTGTGCACTGGAGTCTCTGCTGTCACTTTAAAAATAGCGCTTACAATTCCTTTGGTTTAGGCTTGTCTAACCTATTTTAAAATATATAATGCATGGACCAAAAGCTGCACAGTGCCATCTAAGCTTGGGCTTTGGGGTTTTCTCATAACCACATGACCTTTAATCATAAACTTAGGCTATGCTATATGCACAGACGTTACTGTGACCTCGCTGCTACGCGCAATTGTTTGTTGTTTGTTTGTTGTTTGTTGGAGTCCACTTATCCATCCTTATGGCATTAATCCATTTCTGGTGATGAACAAAATCTTTGGGGATGATATAGAAAAATAATCCTTTCTTTTGAGACTTTTTGAGACCCATCCCACAGCGCAGCGATCAGACAGCACAGCTGCTTTGGTCCTGACGATACCAGTGAATGTGTCACGTCACCCATGAACTGGTGGTTTTCAGATTGGAGAATGTGATATTTTCATTCTCTCAGATGAGGAGTGAAGAGACAATTTTCCCTCATAATGACATTGTGTTCTCATAAAACCTCATGGAAATCTCATGGATCAATTCAGAAATGTGGAACCTGATCATTTTTAGTTGTGACTAGACACAGGAACAAACTGTTGTATTTCAAATGTTTTCAGTTTAACACTTTTATTTGCAACTGCCACAATTTGTCTATTCAATTCAATTTATTTTTGTATAGCCCAAAATCATAACAACAGTTATCTCGGCGGGCTTCACAAAATTGTTAAAATAGCAAACAAAAATGTCAGAGAATGAGCAGAACAAGGAAAAAATAATTAAATAAATAAATAAAATAATAATAATAATCCGTAGTTAATTAATAATTCAAAATACAGAATGTCCAACATCTAGTAGGCAGATGGATAATTGTCCCAGCATCTCCTGTCCTTAGACCCTCCTTCCTCGGCAAAGGAAAAACTCGAAAAAAACCCAGTGGGAAAAAACCGAGAAACCTCAGGGAGAAAATATTAGAGTCTAAAATATTACTGGTCTATAGAGTGTTGTGATGTCATCTCAAACCATTAAATGCAGCATGGTTATTTAGTTATTTTATTGTTTTGTTTGCTGCTTTCCCCAGGGAGAGAGAGGCTGCTGGAACAGAAGCACAGAGCCATTGACCCACTGAGAACAAATGAAGGTAAACAACATTAGAGTGGTATCGCTGTGGATGCGTAATCTAATCACTATGTTCAAACTGTCTGGCTCCATCATGTGAAATCATAAACTCGCTCACTTCTGCTGATTACGGCTGATTCTGATCACCACAGACAGCTGGCTGCTCCGGAGTGGGAGAAAAAGAGCAAAGAGGGAAAGGAGACCAGCGCAAAACCACTTGAAACATTTGTTAAAGGAGCAATGTGTAACTTTACTAGTGGAGGGTCTGTCACCACACTTGTCTCCATGGAGATTGCTTTCCAGAACATTCCACACTACGCCACAAACATAGACCGTATATATGAATGGACATAGCTAACGCGTTAGCCGCCGCGTGCCAAACAGGAAGTGCTCCAGGAGGCTCTTCCGGCTCCTTCTGACTCTGGCTCCCATTGACTTACATCAGGATCTTGTCGCTCGTCTCTCTGTAACTGCTGCAGTGATCCTCTTCATCTTGGTCTTAAAATGTTCGAATTAACCCGCTCTACATGATCCTGAATTTTTTTTTCGCTATTTTGTTAGTCAAAAAAATCCTATTCATAACATAGAGCCTGGCTCCAGATTCGCTCCTGTAACCGTGAAGCATCAGAGCCTCATTTGAGCGGCGCTAAACGCTATGGGTGACGTCACACTCGCTTAGTCCACTTTTTATACAGTCTATGGCCACAAAATAATATTCCCATGTGGACGGGCAGGTTACTGGGCAGATCTGTTGAGAGGCAAGCCCCCCCTGCAGTGTGAATACAGGTACTTCCTTTTAAACAATAAATACCAGCTGTAATTAAAGCATTACAGACGATGCGTTCAGTGTCATACTGTGACTATGATCAAATCTCCACGTAGACAAGCAAGTGGTTTAAATGTTTCCTAGTGCATCTTTAATTTGAGGAAAAGGGGATAATGACAGAGAACAATAAACAGTGATGAATGTTTCAAATGTTTCATATGTGGTGGGAGAGGCACCTTAATGAGAGAAATAACAAAGCCAAAGCCAAAGTGAAAGTCATTGTTGTTATGAGCAAACAGACGGTGAGCCGACTCTGAACTTGAACGGCTATTAGACCGAATCACTACAAAGAATAGTCCATCTATGTTTATCTAAAGTTCCCTTATGAGCATTTTAGTTGAAAAATGTAGCCTTCATCTGGAGCAATAATGGCTTCCTGTAGAACCTTGAAAAAGTTCTGCACTTCAAAAAAAGAAAGTACATGCTCCAGATCCTTTTATGAAAAGAACATTCAAGTAGCATTTGAGTCCCGGTTCCTAATGCCTCATCCAGAGCCATTATTTTCTGACAAAAACCTGTGTTTGTTGATATAAAAAACTGATTGATTTTACAGCTGATCTGATGTATAGTTTATATGATATAGTTCTCAGTGACTGTTGGGATTGCAAAGTGTTGATGGGACAATGAGGCAGATAGTTCAAGTGTAAAATGCAGGAAAGTAAATGTTAAAGTAGTTTATGGTAGTTCATGGTACAAAAATTCAAACTCTATAATCAGTACAGTATATATAATCAGTACCATTATATTTAAAAAACAGCGGAGGCATAACAAACCATGAGATCTATAAGAAAACACACAATTATGAAGCAAACACACACAGAGTTTCTTAGGCATCGGAGGCATAACAAACCATGAGATCTATAAGAAAACACACAATTATGAAGCAAACACACACACACGTAGTTTTTCGTAGGCATATACACGTACTTATGCACACGCACACACACACACACACACACACACACACACACAAGCAAAATGCACCCACTTGTATATTTTCTGTTGTATGTTTGGTATGTTGTGTCCGTCCTCGACTGTTGGATAAATGTTATCTTAATTTCTCTTGTTATGTCAAATGTCTTATGTCAAAAGTCTACCTGTTTTGTTTTGTTTTCTCTCAATAAAAAAAAAAAAGAAAAAAAAAAAAAATTCAAACTCAGTTCTGATCCTAAGGAAACTGTTTGGTTTCACTTTTGACTTGCTTTTCCAGTGCAAACTTAATAGTGCTTTCTCTACTTTCTCATACAGGCTGTGTTACACATGAATAAGAGGGATAATTCTGTAATGTAATGTAAAAGGAAACAGATTTTTTGTACCTTTAGACTTTAGTCACCTTGACTTATCCTTTTGGCACAAACGGAGCCAGTGCTTTCTCCCACACAGTCACTATAGGGCCATATTGGGACAGCCAGAAGGTTGAATGTGACGTCTGCGCCCAGACTAGGCCCAGATGTGCTATGCTTTTGTTGGTTGCACTAACAGTGGAGTCTTGGGGGCATTTTTGAAATAATTGTGTGTAAGTATAGAGAGCTGATGCTGTCAGAGCCTCGTTCTTCACACTTTGACTTTCACGCAAATGACGTGTTGTGGGTGCGATGTAAAGTTAGATGTTGAAAAGTGTTTAACTCGTTCCGATGTTATGGAACGTGTGGAACATTAAATCAGTCCTTTGTATAATTTCATTCCTTTGTGATGTCATGTGGTAATACAGGAAGAGCTCCATTGTGTTTTTAAACTCCATACACCTTCACTACAATTATTTGGATGATTTCAGTCCTCGAATTTCCAATCTTTACTGAACAAAAGGTGAAAAGGATGTTAACTTTTCCAATCTTTACTGAACAAAAGGTGAAAAGGAGCTGTTAACTTTAATACTACCACTGCATGTCTTCACAAGGTTGAACAGAACATTCTGAGCTTTGGAGATGTAGAGAGTAATAATAAAGGATTACAGGTAACAACATTCTACATGGCATAGAGCTCACCAGAGTTAGTTTTGTGTAATACAGAACCTTTAAGCATAATACTGAGATGCATAGTTACACGGTGGCCTTTACTTGTTCATTTTCTTTCTGTTTTATTTTGGAGGGCTTTCTTATGCACACTTTCTCTAGCACCTCAGATTGATCGAGTCGTACCCAGACCAGAGTTCTGTCTGAGAGGCACCTAAATCAGATGCCCTACCTCAGCAGGCTCCTCTCGATGTGGAGGAGCATCAGATTTGCACCACGTTCCTCACCCTTGGGTCAGCCAGCATCCTGCAGAAAAACATATTCATAACTGATTAATATGCCAAAGGAATCAGTCACTGTCGATGTGTCAGAAGAATTGGCTTTGATTGGTTATGAATGACCAAAAATGATCAATAATGTGTGTGTAATGTTTGCCTAACTAAGGTACAACACAATTTGACAAGGATTCTGATCAGAACAAGGGATTAGTGTACTTTAATGTACTAGGCTTTTCTATCCTAGTACGCTAAAGTAGTGTTGTTGCAATCCAGATGTGTCCACAACTCAACGATCGTGATGTGAATTTAAGTAGTGTTGTTGCAATCCAGATGTGTCGTGATGTGAATTGGAAAAAAACAGTCTTGACCCGTAAGTCCAGGTCAGGGTCAGGCTGGAGGTGGACTGACTGCAGCTGAGTGTCCAGAGCAGATCCTGGTCTTCACACTGGTGCATGAAGGAGACACGAGACTCTGCACATCTTACATAAGCCTTTGCAGTTAAAGTCACTGATGTCAGAGGCTGCCGTGGTTGGTGCACATATCAGGAGTCAGACAGCTGTCAATAGCTCTGTCCCTGCGAGAAACTAATGACATTTTTCATAATAAATGAGTTGCAAGGTAATGTAATTTGACCATTCTGCAACCTCAGGCATTCTTTAACTAATGCTTTAAATTGTACACCATCTCTTTGTTTTATTATTTATTATACCTGTAATTTGAACTGTATTTACAAAGAGGCTTCAGATCATGTTTTTATTGACTCATCTAAACTCACTTTGCTTCATGAATTAGCTTTAATAAATCTTTGGGGCACTTGTGTACATGGGGATAATGGGTTCTGCTTCTCCACTTGTATTGGCTCTAACAGGCTCCTATGTAATAATTTCAGTCATTAAGTGTTGACAGCTGCAGAGGAAGGACTTCTTATATTCCATGTGAAAATATGCTTAAGTAAAAGAGTAAAAGAATAAATGTAACAGCTTCACTGGACTAAATAATGGCCACAGAGCAGACACATGACCAAACACATTTGAAATGATTTTAGTTTATCATATAGTTTTTAAAAAGGCCTCTGTAATGGTGTAATGAACTAGTGCGTGAGCATGTGTGCGTGGACGTGTCCTTGGGCAGTATGCAGCCAAGTGAAAAGCTGATTCTCCATATGGAAATCTGTAACATATCACACAGAGCACGTTATCACATTAAAAGCTGCTTGAGCAGCTGATGAAAAGCTGTGACAGTCGGCCGACTCTCTGGGGGAACCATCTGCTGCTGCAGCCTTCAATCCGGTTCATCCGCTACATCACACCTTTGTGTGCGTTTCCCATTTCTCTGTGTGGACGGCTCCGATCAGGAGGAGCCGTGAGGAGCTCTGTCAGGAGAGTTTGCCCTCAGCCGCTGTGCTGGCCCTAACTGAGCGGGCTCTCATCCACGGCTCTTATCTCTGTTCTGTAAAGTGTTAAGAGACACTCCTTTGTCAAGTACCATGTATATCTGATCCTCTGAATATATTTAGTCTATTACACCAATCAGGTCTAACTGAGATCTAAGTAAAGAACTGGCTCATATAACTCTTCATTTAGCACAGTGAACTTTAGCTGATGGGGAGACAGATTATCTAAAAAAAAAACATGAAAAAGTGACATCTTGAGTGTCTTTTATCTGTTTTATCCCCTCTTAATGTCGGTTACAAACTACTGAATAAACCTCATTTGCATCTGTAGCAGTGCAAAGTGAATGGTGAGACTTCTTTAGTGCCACATTCTGGGTTTTGTCTCATTATTCAGCATGTATTATTAATATGCATTTATGGATGCTATAATGATGATAAGTTTTTTGTGCATAAAATGAACTAGTTTTTTGTTTATGACCCATGCTTAAACACTGAACATCCTGCATATTTATAAGGAATAAACAACATTTTCCAAATCCTGATGAATAATGGCCTCAGAGTTGTGTTTGGCTGAACTTGTTAAAGAGGTCACTTGCATTTAATTTGTTATTTATTTTATTCATTTATTTCCCCAAAAACTATTTTAGTATATTTTTATGTTTGGTACAAGAAGATTTACAATGAAAAAAAATAAAAATAAAACAAGTAAAGAAAAAATGAGCAAACAAAGAGCCTTGATAATCGTCATTTATAGTTCATGATCATTTTCCTCATACTCATTCCAAGCACAGGTCTCTGGAAAGCAGAAGTGACTGACAGAATGACAGAACATACACAGAACAGTTGAAATGGACTCTTATTTGGAGCTGGCCCGGGTGTGGCCATTGCACATTACCACACATCCATTCATTCTCTCACTCACGTTGCACCAGGGGATACAGAGGAAGGCAGTGTTTTCTACCAGAATCCCTTTTGAAAGACAGTCACACAACTTTGCCATACCTCTCCGTGTTTTATCAGCATTTTGCAGTTTGTTTTGGCGGGAACTGGGTTGGCTACTGTTTTGTATAAAAATTATATAAGTAACACATGTAAAAATAGGAGGAAATACCCAACTGAAAAGCCAAACTCTTTATGCAGATGTCTTCATAAAATTGTCTATGTCTAGCAACATTTAATAACACTTATGTTCTCTTTTTGTCCACGTTTTATCCATTTTATTCCAAAAGAAATGGTTCGAGGAGCAGTTATAGTTTTGCATCATCTATACAACAGGCTATAAAACACCACTTTGTCACAGTCCAGAAAGCACATATAGATTGGTGGTTGTACTGTATATAAACATATGTACTGGTTTAAGATAATTTTGCGTGCATGGCTGGCTCCCGTCCTCCTCTCCTCTCCGGACATATTGAAAGAACTCACCATTCGGAGTTCAAACGAAAAGGCATCCAGATTTCTTTACTGGCACAATGGACATTTTGTTCCTCTAAAATGTGGTCTTTTGAAAGAAACCATAATCCTGTTCTTATCTTGGTACCACCGCAGCAGCTCAGCCAAGTGTAAGTCTTTCCTGGCTGTATTTTTGCTGCTGATCCCATGGACATCCATAGATCTCCACTATCCGATATTTTTTTTTTAGTCCAACGCAGATCGGTGTAGTTATGCATGTAATATTTCTTTCGGCTAGAAAAATGTCTCAACAACACAAACACAGGCAATGTAAATGAAAACATTGAGTTGCTGAATCTCCCTTTTTTGTAAAGTGCATCTGTGCCCCCTTGTTTGTACCAAGAACAAAGGAGATAGATGATGCTGTTCGTGACGCCAAACTAAGCAACATATGGGGTAATGTTGTTTGGTCTTCTGTTCACTTATAACCGGAGTTTTCAGACAGGCTCTTCAAGTCATTTCCCTTCATTTAGTTTCCCAAGCGTAGGAAATAAATGACTAAATAGTGTTTTTATCATCTTTGTTTATACTGTACACATGATTTGTCTTTTCAGTCAAGTCAATCCAGTATAGAAAGTTCCTCTTATCACACATAGTACTCCTTATCTTTATTTTTCTTGTTCTTGCCCGACGTTTTTGCGGTGTTGACGGGTTTTTCCTTGACGACAGTGCCGTTGGACTGCGCCGAGTTGCTGATGTAGTTTCGGCTCTCGTCCACGTGGTAAGAGCCCTCGTCCCTGTTGCGGTATTTGTACATGGCGTATAAAAGGATGAGGATGCAGAGCGCGGCGGCTGCTACGATGCCCACCACCATCCCTGTCGTGCTGCTCGACTCCCTGAAGACCTCCGCCGACCCGGGGAAACCTTTAGGACTGGCACCGGTGGGGTTGGCTGTGGATAGAGACAGCAGAAGTTATTAGATTTGATGTTATTGCATATTTATTAAAATTCATGTTTAGCTTCATCAAATCTGAGTTCTCTTAATACTCTTAATACCCATGTTACGCTTTTTATGATCTATACTATAATGTTGTTTCCTTATCAAAAAACATACCCAGAGTTGCATGGGTAAATATGCATGGTTTGTTTTAAACGTGTGACTGAAACAGCATAATATTTGCAGAAAATTGTAAAATGTCTAATAATCTTTCATTTGGAGTTGCAATGGTCATCAACTATTTTAATCCATTTTGCCTGTATTTCCATTTTACAGTCTATTTGTGCGTTAGTATTAATACAAACGGATGAATAAAAGTTATGTTCTTTTCTCCCAGGCCCTCGTGTGGATCAATATTACAGCTTAGGTTTAAAAAATACCACAGTTAGAGATGCCATGAGGATACTGCAGCTAAAGTCCATGTGTTTGATGGGTCTGGCCTGCCCATGCGGTGAGTCGGAAAGATCAGAGCCAGCAGCACTTTATCACACTTATAATTCAATGAAGCTTTTGATCAAAACAGATTATTGTGAATCACTTCCTGAATCTTAAATAGACTGTGTGAATGACTGCAGGCTGACAATACTAAATGCCTCATGAATAATACAAATTGAGAATTGAAAAACTTGTTCAAATTGTTTTTTTTTTGTAAAGATGATGCCTTCAGATTAGTTTAGAAAAATACAAACAATAAAAAGTTCTCTTTTGAACTGACCTATTTTTTTTACCACAGTTAGAGCTGCTAAAATATATCAATTCCCAGAGACTATTTTAGCATGTGGTCTTATACTTGTTTTAGTATTGATACGCTAAAACCACATGATAAACTTAAAGAAACATTATTATTACACATATTTTGGTGAAAATTTGATTCTCTTCTGTTAGTGTTGTATTTTTTCCGTAGTATTGAAACCGTGCTTGAATGTTCTGACAACACATTACAGTATTTCCTACACTACATTTCATTTTAGTATCTAGTTTACAGTAAATGCGTTTGGCATCAAGCTCTATTTTTGTGCCTCATTATTTTTCTGTTGTAAATTTGCCTAAATGTATCTCAGTGAGTCATGGCCTGAC
Organism: Scartelaos histophorus; assembly: GCA_000787155.1. NCBI lineage: Eukaryota > Metazoa > Chordata > Actinopteri > Gobiiformes > Gobiidae > Scartelaos > Scartelaos histophorus. The sequence goes on along the minus strand of JACN01092341.1, from coordinate 12,479 downwards.
CACAGTAGGATGCATGGGCACATCACAGCTGACATATCCACTGTACTCTCAGAGCGTCAGCGCTGGGTATTGTATGAAACACAAAAAACAGGATTTAAATAGTTTCCATTTGAGTCAGCGTATCTGGCCAAAGGCTTCCCCCACTTCCTGTGTTTTAAATAGCTCCAATGAATGGAGAGTGTTCTCTGGATATTATTAGGCCTCCTGCTATTATACAGTCCTGCTGGTTCATGGAATTAACTTTTTTTAGATAAAATAATTACATGAAAATGATGATTTATTTTTGGTATGTGCTTCAGTTTTGGTTAAATAAGATGAATTTAAATGAAATGTTCACCCTAGGGATGCACAAAACTGTAAAGTGCCAGGAAATGTAATGCTATTTTTGGACTTTTTTATATGATTGATTAATTGCAAGACTGTGGTCTTGAAAGTTTTGAGAATTTTTAACACATTCAAATGAGTACACAAATATGAGTGATCCACACTTCCTGAATGACAGGACGTGTTGTGTCCAAATGACAAGTGTGAAATCTGTCGCCCAAGAATCCAGGCTAATTTACTGGACACTTCTGCGCCAGTTATTGTCTGTGTCTTTGTTCTTTGTGCACCTAAGACCCGTACAGCTGCTGATACTTCTTCAACCTGAAAAGAACAAGATGAGTAATGGGAAAGATGTTGTTTTTATCTTTCTGTTGCAACACTGGAAATTGCCCGTCAAATGAGGCTTTTGTTATCTTAAATGGCATCTTTTTTATGGGACAACTTTTGACTTTGTTTTGAGTTTGGATCATGACATTGAATCTCTGCAGCTCCAGCTCTGCAAACACTTTTGGGACCCTTGTACTTTGAACCAATTTGTTAGCGCTCACTTCCAGACTGACACTTTAATGAACGCTCATTATACATGGACTGTGAGTGAGGCTTGAGAGACCTGAAGCCCAGACCGATGTTGTATAAATTAAGTTGACTACTTTCTTCAGTCAGGTTTGAACGTGTCACCTGTCATTTATTTTTAATTTGAAGTGCTGTGCTCATAGACAATGTGATGAAGAAATGCCAAGGTTGCTTAATAAACTATTTGTATAAATTCAACTTGTTTGGAGCTCATTTCAATCAAAAATGCTTGTTTATTTTTTGTCAATAAAATGTTGGTCAGTCATGCAAATTGTGGAACTATGCTAAGGCTAGGGCACCTCTATATTTTGCATAAACGTTAAAAGTCACTCCACTATTATTTTTCTTTTAAGGTGCACTGTGTAACTTTTCTGAAACTTATCTGCTTGTCTCTTTGAAAATGTTATTATTTGTGTGAAACTGGTCAATCTTTTCTGGTCAATCTTCAAGTTATATGTATTTTAATGGCACAACTACACCTTAAAAACCTTTATTGGGGCCCCCTCTCCACAGATCTGACCTTTAACTTGCCCTAGTGACACCCCCTTCTTATCTACTTGGGCGTAAATGTGTTTGATGCCACTGTGGAACATTTCAGGCAGAACATTAACATCTTCGGGCAACATAAACACGAGTAACTGGCAAACTCTCCACCTGAAAAGTTACGTAATGCGCCTTTAATCTTGATCAAAGTTTCCTGGTTGAAGTGAGTGCCCCCTGGCTTGTGTTTTGTTTCTGTTGATATCAAACGCCATCAAAAGCGAAGGGTTGTAAGTGTATCCAGTTGAACCTGTGAGTCTTGTCTTAGGCGTGTGCAGTGTTATGATATGAGAGCCGCTTCCACTTGTGAGCGTCCTGTGTGCCGCGTGAAGGACAGCAGCATTAATGGGATGATACAGCACATCTCGTCCCACATGCTACTTCTGAGTTCACTCTTAAACGCCGAACAAGCACAAAAAGAACAAGAGCAATCTGAGATTTCTGATCTTCACCAAGGGATGACGTGGACACAGAATCCAAATCTGGATCTGGATCATCACCTAAATTTAATGGAGTGGTCCTTGGACCAAGATCTACCTCTGGTAAAAATTCCATGAAGATCCGTCCAGTAGTTTCCGAGAAATTCTGTCCACAGACAAATAAATACATAAATAAAGCGACTGGATGGCATCATCTCCTTGGTGGATGTTTCCGAGAAATCTCACTGAGAGGGATGACGTGGACACAGAATCCAAATCTGGATCTGGATCATCACCAAAATTTAATGGAGTGGTCCTTGGGCCAAGATCTACCTCTGGTAAAAATTCCATGAAGATCCGTCCAGTAGTTTCCGAGAAATCCTGTCCACAGACAAATAAATACATAAATAAAGCGACTGGATGGCATCATCTCCTTGGTGGAGATAACTCTGCTCTGTGAGGTTCTGTCCTTCACCATCAAATTAAGGCTACAGTCGCTTTCTCCATTAGACGAGCATGATATGAGTATTAATCGCAAAATGTTATGACGCACATTTTAGTTTAAGTTTTCTCAGTACATCAGGGTCAAATATGTGTAGAACCAAGCAAACAGACTTTTACTTTATTGAATGGTAAATTACCACACTGCAAAGAAATTGTAATCTCTGAGCATTCACAGCTTGTAAAAATGAACAGGAAGAATTGCCTGAGTGAATCCGAGCTGAAGTATTAGGGTTTGAAGAATGTTATTCATGTTTTTCATTTTCTGTGCTTTTATTATTCTTTGCAAGTGTGTTGCAACTTTGTGTTGAAATGTGTTGTCTCTTGCCAGACTTCCATTGAAAAAGTGGTTTCAGTTTGATTCTAAATAAAGGTCACAGTGTTTCCTGGGCTCCCTGTCTCCATGTGCTCCAGGTTTTCTGACATGGTGACATATAATAAATGCACTAAGATGTTATATTCCCCACTGAAAGATGATTACATAAGATCTTCCTGTTAAATGCTCAAATAGCCAAGCCTGGTTGACCAGTGACATGTCTGTGTGTTTACCCCCATCAGAAGGCCCTTGTGTGGGTCCAAAGCCAGCAGAGATCCAAGGACACACAGGGGCTGCACTGGGGATTGAGTGTGACTGAGCGTAGCAACAGATTAGCTTTGCCTGTGACAAGCCACTTATCCTGGGAGACAGGTGTGAAGAATGCTCTCGCCTTGTGGGCAGAAGCCACTGGTCTTACAATGCTCTACTCCCAGCAGCAACAGCAGCTCCTGAAGGCCTTAAGAGAGAGTTACTCCCCATCCTCGACCCGGGCTTTGTTTCGGGTCAAGAAGTAGCAGTGTAGGTGACACAGACAGTGAGTCATTTGCTAACACTATTTACAGTGGAAGTGTAGTCACAGATGTATAAAGATGTAAGGTGTGTCTGAAGATGTGTCTGTGTGAAGCATCACACTGGTTGTGGGTGGGTAGATATAAGGCAATGATTTTAAATGTAAAGAACTTTGGGCTACATGATATAAAGTTTGATTTGATGTTTATATGAGCACAATATAAAACATATAATACACATAAGCAGTGGCTGAGCGAATCAAATCATAATCACTTCATTTGTGCCAGGGGCAATTTAAGTACACAGAGCAGAAAATACAATAATACAAACAAAAATCTCAATACAGCTCAACAGATCCAGTGTCAGGGCAGTTTAAGAAGTGTAGGAGCCCTCAGGACAAAAGTGCCCCCCCTCTGTGTCCTGCAGCAATCACAACAGTGTCCAGAAGGAGCCATCTGAACTCTGGAGACACAACAGGGAAGCCTCTGTTAAAGCTTCTCTCTGCTCAGTGATGAGAGGGGCCATTCCCTCTGTTTCCTCTGGAACATCTTCTGCTATAGTTAGTGTAGAGCTTGTTGCACTGCTCTAAAAAGTCGAGCATTTCCTAGCTAGCTGGCAACCATAACTATTTTCAAGCAAGATCACCATGAATACTGCTCAAATCAATAGTTCTTAACTTCTTAACTTAAAATCCTCAAATATCAAGTAAAAATGTAACAAAATAAAAACTCCAGCCAATCAATGCAAGAGCAGCCAACCACGACCATGGCACCTGTGGAATCACACTGCTTGCTTTGGAGGTGATATGAAATTCAGAATATTTTATAATTGCCCGTAACTTGGCTCATGCCAGAGTGACGTGTATGTCACAGATATTATGAGAATTCCTCTTGCTGCACAAGGTTAAACTGCATGAGCACAGCGCACAGAGATCGAGGCTTTGTCTTGCAAATATGCTGACAAAACTTCTAAGGCATTCTGCAGACAAGATTGTCTGCCTTTTTATATTAATTTACTTGTGGATAGAGCTGTTAGATTATGTATTTATGTAAAACTGAAGTCTCTTGTGGCTGGTGGCTGAGGTCTCGCACACTCAGACAGTGTGAGTCATGTGGTCCCAGTGGCTCAGTGCACTGTTCATGTGAGCTGACACCTTCAGCTCTGGCCTTTGTTATTTTCCCTTTCCCTGGATCTGTTGATTAGCTCTCACCAGGCACCAGTCACACAGCCAGGCATGTCAGTGGGACACATTCAATCAACTCCAAAAATCACTTCACAACCAAAAGTCAAAAAGTTAATTTACTTAATATGAAGTTGCACAATAATTTACGTGTGAATGCTGCGGCAAACAGTGGGGAGCCTCTGGAATAAGTGACCATTAGTTTGATGTATCGTTTCCTGCCTTTATGCAGTATTTTCTTAAAATTAAAAATCCAAAATCCTGCCCAAGTAACTACAGTGGTGTAGAGCAGATTGGCAAAGACGTCCAGCTGCGCGACAAGTCCACATTCACACTGGGGATGGGTCATGTGTCTCGCTATTAACATTTTCATATTCATATAGGAAACAGACATACCAGACGATATCACTGTATTGGTACAGTATAGTCAAAATGTAATTGTGATTTCAATAATTGCATCTTTCTGGTAAAATTATCTCGTGTTCTCAAAAAAAGAACAACTATTAATTAAATTCTATTCTAAATGATGGCTCTTGTTCTTTTGTCAAACCTGGAGCAGGCTCCACTTCAATAAAACATGCAGAGGTAAGTAAAGTAGGCAAAAATTATATTGTTTTTTTGTTTTTTTTTGGCTTACATTACATTATTCAATTAGAAGTAATGAAGTAGTGTTCCAGGAAATAAAGATAAAAACTAAATTGGGTAAACTACTACTCTGAGGGAGTTGTCTTGACAAATCAGATGTACAATTTGAAATTTAAATAAAATACACAAATGCTAAAATAATTTCGGATTATCAACGTAAATATTTTAACATTTATAGACGTTCTCACAGTGGCAAGTCTAATCAAAACTTTTCCTCAAGTAAAAGTACTGCTAAATTGTAAAATATTTTAGTGTAGGACTAACACTATGGTATCCAAAAACTGCGAAGTCAAATCTAGGATAAATTTGCAGCTACTTCCTCTGCAGGTTGACTTGACATTGCAAAAATAAACTCACGACCCTTTGTCTCCATAATCGAGAAACCCTCGCACATATTACAAAACGACACCATTTTGATTTTAACACATTATTGTGAACTCTGAACTTGTCTATTTACAGTTTTGTCTTCGGTAATGTGTTCTCCCAGAGGAGCCTCTCATAGGAGCCCAGCCAAAATGCCTCCTTCTGTCTGTTCATTAACACTCCATCACCTCGGAATGAAGGGACATAAACTGGGGATGAAATAGCGCCTGAAACAAGTGTTTAAAATGATGGCTGCTCTATACGCTCTACTCGAGTGCACCCATGGGTAAAATTAGACACCGGGAAAATGACCTTAAAGTGGCGCCTAGCTTCGTGGCGGCGTAGCAGGGGGTGCACTTGTGAAGAGATGGAGGCATGAACCAAAGGGGAGGGGGGAGACTTTTGAAGGATGAGTAAGAGCCATACCTGAGTAATTATGTCTTCAACATCACGTCGCAGATTTAGATTACAATATCGCATCCGGGGCAGTTCAATGTCCCGGCCATTCTATCCGCGAGGAGGCAGTTATTGTTTCAACCATTTAGTCTCAAATAATTTACGTTGGAGTCATGATAGCGAAAGAAAACAGAAGAGGCGTATTGCTATTGCATTGTCTCTGATCTATAAATGTGAGCAAAGGGACTGGAGTGGGCTTGGATTACGCGTCGCTAACCGGAGAACCATTACAGACGGAGATATTGGGGGACAATGAGATGGGGTGTGCACAGAGGTAGCATTTTTCACCTAATTCCACCTGAACCATCTCTTCAGTATGGACAGCGTCTCTCAGCTCCCCTCAGATATTAGCTCTGCTGCAATGAAACTTGTCATTTAGAAGGTTGTAAAATGCTCGGCGCGATTGCCCTTCTTTTTTGTGCCATATACAGAGAAATGGGATCACAGATTCTCCCCTGTCAGCCAGGATTTGAATAAATGGCGCTCTTCAAAGACTATTTTTCCTCATTTGTGAGCGAAAGGGTTCATTTGTTTTGTAATTTGTAATAGGGCGAAGCGCAGGTTGACAGGGCCAGGGATGAAGGGAAGCAGGGGGGGAAGAGAGAGGCATTGTGGGTAACTTCAGGTGCGAGGTTCTTGTTAGGAGGTAATGGAGCAGGCCGGAGTACTTAGGAGATATTAAATGGACAGAGCGGGTTGCACCTCTCATTAGTTGGCGCTGGTAACGGGTCAAGAAGCTGTGAGGGGAAAGCGTGAATGATGCACAGTGACAAGGGAGCGAGCAGAGGAAGCTTATTTTGGATCAGAGGTGAAAGGAGAGACGGAAACATAAGGTGCACAGCCTGTCTGTTCTTAAGGTGGTATGGATTACACAAGTGTGATTTTTTTTTTTTTTTTTCACTGTATTGATTTTACACTATTCATCAACACTCGGTCATTTTTATGTTGTCTTGAAAAGGTGTGAACTTTCAGAGGCAGCTGTAAGTAAAACTGCTTCTGAAAGTTCACACCTCACTGTGATTGGTCAGCTGACCAGTGGGAGGAGTTGGAGGGAAAAGTGTTTCCAAGCAAAGTTCAGCAGAGAACTTTGAAATTACAAAACATGAATCACAAAGCTCAATTTCCATTTAATACTCCAGGATAAGTATTGTGTTACTTTAAAAACAAACACTTATTCCTCTTCACAACGCTCAAGGTTTCCTACAATCTCATGTACCCAGAAAGGGACAGGAACAATCACCAACTGCCTATAAACCTTTTCTAAACCTTTTCTAAAAGCTGCACAGTATGAAGGAAAAAGAGGGGAGGGGATGGAGGGGTGACTATGCTCTGAATCTACAGTTATGTTCAAAATATTAGCAGTGTTTTTTAAAACGTGAGTAAATACTTTTTTTTTTTTTTCCATTCATTGGGAACACTGCACATTATTTTTTACATAAGTAAAGTATCAATATTTTAATTACTTTACAGAAAATTAAGGAAAAAATTGAAGATATTGGACTGTTCAAAAATAGCAGTGTCTGCATTTTTCATTACAAACTCAAACATTTACTCAATAAACTGGAAAAAAACAAAAGTTAAGCTTTAGCATTCCTGTGAATCACTAAACTAATATTAGTTGTATAATCACTGTTTTTGAGAAATGCTTCACATCTGTGCTGCAGGAGTCAACCAACTTGTGGCTCGTGTAAACAGGTTTTCCAGCCCAGGATGATTTGATAATCTTCCACAATTCCTTTGCATTTCTTGGTTTTGCCTCAGAAACAGCTTTTTTGACGTCACCCCACAAGTTTTCTATTGGACTGAGGTCCGGGGATTGGGCTAGTCACTCCAAACCTTTACTTTAGTTTGTCTGGAACCAAGATGCTGCTGCTCACTGGTGTGTTTGGGGTCATTGTCATTGAAACACCGAATTCAAGGGCATTTCCTCTTCAGCATGAGGCAACATGACCTCCTCAACTATTTTGATATAAGCAAACTGATGGTATGTGATAAATAGGCCCGACACCATAGTAAGAGAACCAGCCCCACATCATGACGCCTGCTGAGGCTTCAGTCCTCAGAATGTGGCCTGAATTCAGTGTTTAGGGGTCGTCTGACCCAAAAAGAACAATCTTTCTTTCATCAGTCCAACATTTTTTTCTCCATTTCTCTTTAGACCAGTCGATATGTTCTTTGACAAATTGTCTCAGCACGTCTTTTTTTTAACAGTGGGACTTTGCGGCGGCTTCTTGCCGATAGATTAGCCTCACACAAGTGTCTCTAATTGTCACAGTCCTCACAGGTAACTTCAGACCAGCTCTGATCTCCCTGCAGCTGATCATTGGCTGAGTCTTTGCTAATGTTCGATCCATTCGAATGGTCGTCTTTCGTTTTCAGGTTTGGCTTTCCATTTTGAAGTATTGGAGATCATTTTAGCTGAGCAGCCTATCATTTTCTGCACTTCTTTATATATTTTTCCCTCTCCAGTCAACATTTTAATTAAAGCATGCTGTTCTTCTGAACAATGTCACATCTTTTTCAGGTTTTCAGAGATAATTGCGTGTACGGCATGTGCTGTTTTCCTCCTTAAATAAGGGCCACCTGAATGACAACTGTTTCTTTACATAGTGAATGACCTTATGACCTTATGAAAACTGTGATAATAATATAAACTGTGATTGATCTGGTTAGTCACGTACTGTAGTTAATTGTTGTCCAGTCTTGTTTCAGTAGCGACTCAGGGAAACTCAATGACACTTGACTGTTATTCAGACAAATGAGTGTGATCCTGTCTGCTGGATTCTCATCTCCACTTTTATAATCACAAGTGTCAGAGGCATCACTGAACTGCAGCTCAGGCTGTAGACAGGTCAGTACATCAGCCCAAACACTCCTCCTTATCTAATTACCCACATGTCCATGAGATGTGACGTGGCCCCCTGTATGTGAGCTGTCTGTGTGCATGTGCTGTGCTCTCGTGATGAACCGAGGCCTGAGTGAGCAGGAAATCAACTCCTGGTACCGTCTCTTTAAAAGGTGTTTGATTTAGTTCACTGAGAAGCCTGGTACTGTTTAAGCTTTGGCCCACGGGGATCTGCTAAAAATGGAAAGATAAAAGAAAGGAGGCTAAGCTTAGTCGGCATGGAGACCACAAGATGGAAGTTCAACTGGAGAAAAAGGGTCATGGATCTTTTATGATTTCAGACCCGTTTTATTCCTTGCGTTTAAGTTTCACAAAGGTAAGCACAGTAGAAATAATGTGGTTTGAGTGCACAGACTGTGTCACTTTGGGGTCAGTGCAAGTACATGGCCTCTTTTAGCTATTCAGAGACATGCATAAGTTAGTGTTTAAACTGCACCTTATCTACTATATAAACTATAGTGTTGGTTTCTAAGAATATGGGTATTAAACAAATCTTCAGTGGGTTCATTTTCTACAATTGCATGACATCATAATTTCATTTCCTTTTTTTTTTTTTGATAGAAATATCCAAACTTATGATCCACAAAGGTTGAACCCTCAGTATTTGTTAAAGATTAGCTCGACATTAATCCATATTGATCTTACTGGTTTCATCTGATATAAATCACATCTTTGGGGTTTAATAATGAAACTTAAACTATTATTAAAGATTTGTGTTTGTGTCACTTTTTGTTTCATGTGGATGGGTCCAATAGAAATATAACAAACTAGGACAATAGATCTGCAATTTGAAGTGAAAAGAAGTGTAACTGAATAAAAAACATCGTAACTTAACCGTTTAGCAAACCAAATATCTGCAAAAATAAAGAAAAATGATGTGATTTCAACCACTTAGTCACCGGCACACTACAATCCTATCTTTTTCCACATAATTATCGTAAATGACCTATGGCTGTCTGCCATTTTCTGTTTTTAGCAGAGCAAAATCTTTCATGCCCTACTTAGTCTCCACACAGACACATTGTGTTATCATCACTGTCAGTGTGCCATGTGATGTGTGCAGAGAAAATAAAAATAATTGAAAATAGAAATATGGAGGGATCAGTGAACAGAGCCAGTGACAGCGAGTGTGAAATCCTGTTTTCTCTAAGAACGCACTTTATTTAAAATCGGATGTTGTAGAAAAACCTTGATGAATAATCCTTGGTGAGTAAGCGCACAATGCCGAGCTCCTTCTATTCTTTCATATTTTTTTGAGGAAAATAGTCAAGGTCAAAAGAATGTTGGAATTTTTGAACTGACAAGAACTCTCATTGATCACATTGAATTGAATCCATCTTTCCACTCACTGAATGAGCACTACTCTTGAGTGGGAGACTTCACCTGTGGTCCCAGATCCTGGCCGTGCTGGTGCCTGGTCCCTTCCTCTGTGTTGAGAAAAGCAGCAAAAGGCTCAGTGACTTCCTGCTGCGTATGATTGAATAACCTATTAAACGTGGGCTGTGACCTCTTAAGCCTGCGCGGAGCTCTTAATATTTCATTACTCTCACTTCTACTTTTAAAACAATAATTTGCTCTCATTTTTTATTCCCCTGGGTGCATTGCCATCGGGTTAAACACCACATGTATTTGCCGTGTGATTCATTGGTTTACTTTTTGTACTGTTTCCCCGCCCATAAATTAAGTCTATTAAAACCAAATGTCAAACACATTACTAGCTGCTAATGCCATTGCTTGAGGACAGAGGAGAGGAGAGAGGAAAACTGCAGATGATTAACCTTAACCTGCCTATGGGCTATCCACAATCACAGAGCCAGGAAAAAAGCCGGGGATAGAGAGATTATTTGCGAAATGTTAAGATGTTGTAGTTCTCGATGGGACCGCTGTGCTGCTATACAGCCGCCGGTGCATTTGAGAAGCAAATCCCATACAAATCAGATTTCATATGACTGTGTGTTACATAATTAATGAGAAAGGAAAAGTCAGCGTGTAAACATATAAAAAGACAAACATCCTGTCACAGCTTCCTGGGCTATGCAAGATGATATTATGGGTCGGTGCGCTGTGGGGAGGGGGAAAAAACACGGCAATATCAGATTCAAGCTGCTTTGAAAAACATGTGCGTTCATTTATCTTCCTCTGTTTATTCTTATCTGAGTTAAAGGGAATGAAGTGGATCCCAGCAGCTATGGACAATGTACAGTGTGGACAATGTTGAGCAAATTGCATAAGCAAAGTGCAATTTACATGAATCTGTTTCGAAAACGATGTTAGCGAGTCCTTCCTGTCAGTTTGTCTCGTATCACTGTGTGTATTGGGAGTAGCTGAAGAATCTATGATGACAAAGTGTGGCTGCAGCCGATAAAATATTTACAAAATCGTCTTCTTAAAACAATTACCATTACCATTAAGCACCGATTTCCACATCTCAGACAGCTCTACTGTTTTAGTAAATTCAATTATGATTTCACGTTTGAATTAAATGTCTCAACTCTGTTCATTTAACATAGTGAAAGATCAGCAAATAGTGTTGTATCGCAAATTATGTTTTAATCAAGAATTTAAAGTGAAGTTCAGTGGAGTTAATTTAGTTTGTGCTTAGTTTTGTAGTTTATGCTCCAAAATGTGGCATCATCCATCCATCTTCTCCCGCTTAATCCGGCTGGGTCGCGGGGGCAGCACTGCCCAGTACACTGTGCACCAGACCCAGACCCTATGAACCCCTCTGCAGGTGGTGACCCACAGGAGGGAGGGACTCCCTGCCGGTCCCTTGTTGTACACTGTTCATAGGGTGTTGCATGTTTTTGGGTGATGGGGGAAACCGGAGCACCCGGAGGAAACCCATCCAGACACGGGGAGGAAACATGCAAACTCCACACAGAAAGGCCCGGGCGACCCGGGGATCGAACCCGCAACCTTCTTGCTGTGAGGCATGAGTGTTGCCACTCAGCCACCGTGCCGCCGAAATGTGGCATCAACCCTATGTATTCCCACAGAGACGGAACAGGTGACGCCACCAGGCCAATCTACAGATCAGACCTGTTATAAAATATATACGTTTGTGCCATACTGGGAAATGCATCACGCAGAACAAAAACACCTTTAAACTGAAATCTTGATTTGACCCTACCTCTGATGACGTAGTAATAACAATAATCTTATAGCCATTTTACAGTCATAATTTAACCCTAGATGTGAAAGCAGTCGAGCAGAACACCAGTCCCATACCAATGACAGGCTTCAAAGGCACTGGCTGTACGTAACCTTGATTGGGGTCAGTGTGCAGGAGCTGCCCACCCCCACCTCGCTCACACGCCCACACCGGGCTCCAGAAATGAGCCCAGAACTGACCCCATGCGGCGCCGTGCTAACCTGTTCCATTAACATCAGCGCAGAAAGCCTCGGCGCTCGTTGGTAATCAGCACCAGTCACATTTGAGTCTATTTCCACACCAAAGCCGTCACTTGTACCAACATCTGACTGATTGGTCAGCACTTGAAACGAAGCAGGGGATATTTTTGTTGCATTTTCTTAGGTTATGTGACCTCTGATGGATTTTAATGCAAATTTATGATAACAAATAACTATAGAAAGTGTGGGTAGCTTTCAATGAATTATTTATCAATAGAGTGGTAATGGCAATAGACTTCAAGGTTCCTGATGCTTCAATGTGTATATATAATTTTACATTTTACACGTTTTATACTTTTTCCTAAATGGTTAAAGGTCCCATATTACATTATTTTC
>KN493613.1:0-22847 GCA_000787155.1 Scartelaos histophorus | reverse complement strand
CTTTTAAAATGGAGGCCATGAAGCGCAGGAATGCCTCCTGGATCTCCATCTCTAGTGCAGTTTTCTTCTTGTGCCACGTGAAGTCTGCCTCGATGGGCGTCATGTCCACCGCAGAACCGTCCTGATTGGGCTGTCGCATGGAAACTGAAACAAAAAACATGAGCAATTTAGTTCTGTAAGTAATATAAGTGTAATGCAGAGGACTCATGCGGGTATCCAATTCTATTCATGTTGTCCTTGTGCTGTTTTTATATGGTGGTGAGCAAGAAACATTTCTAGGTAGACAATAAAACACTACTACTACTATTACTGCTATTACTGACTGCAGCTGTGACTACAACTACTACTTATCCTACTACTCCTACCACTCTTACTACTACTGGATCTAAAACTTAATTCAGCCTAAATCTACCTTCATTTAAAATTGACCTTATGTGCAATAATACAACATTCTTACCTCAGTTTGCAATAACATTCTTTTTTCCAAGCTATTAATATTTCCGTGTGATAAAATGATTACATAACATAATTCAGTTTTCCTTTTTTATTCCAGCGTTTGGTGTTGTTCCCACCTGTGGCCAGCTGGTGGTGCAAGTTGCTCAGACAGTTCACCAGACTCTTGCTGGGCTTTTTGGGGAGATTTTTCCAGTTGCTGTGTCTCTTCTCATCAGATCTGCAGTGGAGCGAAACAGTAATTTACCAAGACAACCAAAATCCCTAGAATATCATGTTCTTTAACCTTTGTTTGATTTACGTGAAGTGTAAACAGTGATTTAAGTCTCACAGGTAAATGGTGTTGGTGTCTAGGTCCACGCAGACGACATCAGGCGGGGGATCGTAAAGGTCAAAGTAGCGAGAATCCACACCCACAATAAAAGGTAATGGAGCATTGAGGACACCGGCGAGAGACAGTGGACAGAGGGGGATGTAGGGACACTGCCACTGAAACGGAAACAGCATCTGCAAAAACATTTCAAAGAATCATATCAGAAGGCAAAATTATACAAAATTATACAAAAATGCAAGATTGAATTAGTTTTGTTTATTGCTTATTATTATGAGATTGTGCACGGCTTTTGCGGGAATTAAGAGCTATTGTGAAATGCTGTGTCTTCCAGAGTACACAGTGTTTTGAAAGGGACAACCAACAGCTAAATCTCAACAGACTCAAAAGTTAAAGTTCAGATAAGCCAAATAAACAAGGAAAAGTGGCTCTTTTCAGTTTCACATTGATACCTGTAATTTGGATCTCACCGCTTTGTTTTGTAGACAGATATGTGATTAAATAAATGACAACTTATGTTGCTTTAATATTGTTGTTTTTAAGAGGGAGTATTACATTGATTAGACTGAAGAGGTTAAATTAGATCGCAGAGGTTAAGTATTGTTGTCACATTCAACAAACTAATAATCAAACATGACATTTTGAAATGCTACTGTAAAGCTTTATTAGCCGCTCTGTTTATTCTGCAAACTCTACTAACCTATATAACTTAAATTACAGTACGCAAACAAACATTACACAGTAGTGATCTAGTACTACCATCAAAATCACAAGGCCAATAAAAATATTTGCAAAAAAATCTAAGAAAATTAAACCATTTTGGTAACTAATAACATTATCAGTCAGTTAATCAGTTCTGCAGCACTGACGCACTTGCAATGTTCAACTTTTAGAGCTCAAACAGGGACTAAAACCATTAATTATGCCCCTAATGTCAATTCCCCTTAAAGCTGCACTGTGAAACTTTCCATCACCATGGAGCTCTTGTTAATATACCTGGATTTTTTTTTCACAGTATGATATTTAACTTTAATCTCTCAATTTTCAGGAATATAAGCACCATGCCAATTTGCAAGTCAGATTTATGAGAAGGTGGGCCTCATTTTTCAAGATTTTGGTGCATTATAAAAAACAAAAAACAAAAAAAAACCTGCTATAATGATATAATAAGCGAGTTTAATGCCATACTGTGGTACAATCCAGGGAAAGCAATCTCTGTAGTAGATCTCCATGAACAGGTGCTGACTCATACCAAGTTACATTGAGCAACTTATATCTCACAATAGTACCTACGCCTTGATGCAAAGTCATTCTGGACATGCATTAAATAGCAACAGAACTCTCATTATACACTAAATATTACAATAATGGTCCCTGTTACTACTGGCCAATCACAAAGTCCATATATTTATAGTGTACCTGGCATGCACTTTAGCCTCACTATTAATAGGATAAGCAGGACTAAACAGCCATGTAAATGTGTTGTGTGCAGACGACTCACAGCCACCACAGCCTCCGCGACGCCGGTGAGCACGTCCGGGCGCAGAGAGTGCAGCAGGATCTTATTCTCCAGTAAAATAAAGTGCAACAGCGTGGCACAGTTTTCAGCCCCGAGATTAATCAGCAGAGTGCCATAGTCCGCTCCACTGTGGACGAAAACCGCACAAAAGAGAAGATAATGCCAACTGCACGCTCTGCTCTGTCTATAGCTTTATTAGGCTTTAAACAGTGCTTCAATCTGACCATAAAGAGCTGATTTGTGCTGTTAAACTGTAAAATTACACATAAAATTAGCAAACAGTGACATTAATTACTATACTAACTACATATATACACATACAATACATATACTCTTATGAACAGTCAAATAATGAACATATCTGCAACTTATTGATAATAAAAAAGCTATTTCTGTCCTATAATTTATTAATAAAAATATATTTCCATTACAGCTACTCTCAATGTTTTTATCACAATATAATATATGGCTGTGTTATTGTGATGGGCCTAAGTCAGCACTAAAACTTAAAAACCTCATAATGTGTTTTATAGCTGTTGTAACTCCAAGCATTCTGGTATATTTCTTGTTTATACATTAAAGTAATAATCCCCAAAATACCTGAGTGGTAAAGGAGTAGACACTGGCTGGGAGAGGATCAAGGTGTCGTGTGCAGATAACTATAGACGATAATAGCAAAAGGGCAAAAGAGGTTAGTTTTATACAGAATACACTTTACTAGTCATTTGCAATTAGAAAAATACATATAAATTAATTACCTGAACTAAAATCCGTGGTCTCTGAGGTGAAGGGAAGGACACGTTGTGCATGAAGTGAGAAATGTGCCTGTGGAAGACAAAGAATAAATCATAGAACACAGGGTAGAAATGTTCAGGGTCAGCCTTTTTTTTAAATTTTGCATTGCTTTTCTACATGAGATCAAGCTTCTCTCTGTTGCTGGTTTATAACTATCAGTGTCTATCCAGTCACTGTGATCCAAAAGAAGCAGATGGTCAAAATGTCAAGGAACATCTGAATGTAAAATCCTCTCACTTTTCTATGGGCAGAGGGTGAGGGCCAGAAAACGACAGCTTGTACAGGAACATGAGGAATTTGCGGAAGGATTTGAAGAAGGGCCATCGGGAGAGAAGGCAGATGCACTTGTTGGTGTTGACCGCTCGGTTTGGGATCATCTTCTTCTCCACTGTGGTGAGGAGGCCCAGCTGGATCTTCTGCTTCTCGCTCAACAAATCCACTGGGTACGGCTCATAGAACTGAATCGCTGCTCCGTACACCTAAGAATATAGCGCATCATCAATATTTATACATGAATGAAAACTTAAACAGATGGAGGCTACTGAGGCAAGTATGACCTTCTTAAAGAGCGAGTATTATGCAAAATCGACTTTTTGGAGTGTTATAATATTACACCGGAGAGCGAAAGTGGACTCAGAGCATCAAAAATTTATTGAAACGTAAACATGTTTTCTGTGAATTTTGCATTTTCAAAACAGTAAAAGCCAATGTGCAGTTAATACCTTACAAAAGCTAAATCCATTTTTAAATTCAAAGTGAAATAATTAAGGATTGTAAACATCAAGTACACACAAATCACAAAAGATATTATATTACCGTATTTTTCGGGCTATAAAGTGCACCGGATTATAAGGCGCAGTATCAAATAATATGTCAGTTGTGTCATTGTCCACACATAAGGAGCATCGGATTATAAGGCGCAATAAGCGAAACAAAACGCGTGTCGGATAAATCGAACTTTATTCAGGTCATTTACAATAACTCTCAGTTGTAGCGAACACAAAAATACAAGTTTAACAGTTGGTGATTTGGGCATCAAACATGCCCGGATCCCTCTCAACATTGTTCAGTTTTAACACTAAAATACAAAACCTGAAATCTGCATGGTAATGGTGGCATTTTGGGTCCTTGTACAGCACACGGCAGAACTACCGGTATGTTGCACAGTCGCCCTATATGTCGCCAACATATTACTCCTCCTGACTCGCCCACTAATACCTTATTAGACTAATGTTACAACATCAAATCGGTTAAACACAACCAAAGGTCATACATAAGGCCACTGGATTATAAGGCCACTGTTGATTTTTGAGAAAATGTCATGATTTTAGATGTGTCTTATAGTCCGAAAAATACGGTATACGTTTCACCACCTAAACGTGACAACTTAAACTGTAATGGGTCTTTAATATACATTTGACCTGAAGAACCAAAACCTATTTTTTGTAATACTGACTTCACCTTTGACATGGGAATAGTTTGACTCCCCCTTATATTTACCCCAATATATAATACAGTATAAACAATAATTTAGTCGTCATAAGTAGATTGTATTGATGTCAACATGAGATTTGAAATACGAGAATACTGTGCACAGCCACTATCGCTTTCAAATAGAGTAAATTATAATGTCAGCGCCACAAAGAGCTTGGCCATTTGTCCACGTTCAAGGGTTCAATAACAGCTTTGATTTTAATTAGGGTGTAATTATAGTCACGTGGTTTAGAAAATAATTAGCTGGAATGATAAGGGAATATATTGTCAAAAATAATTGTTAATAACTTATATTCTATTGTGTCTATTGTGTCCTGCTATTATTATTTTGCAACCATTGTGCATTGTCCAGATTGTGCACACATGAGAAAATTGATCCTAGTGAGATTTTTTCCTCATGTGTTTGCATTTTGAATTGGACTAAAAAAGCGTTAAGTGTTGTTGAGTTACATCTCTCATAGTCCCAAAAAAGCAGAGTCATAATGGTAACAAAAATAAAATTGGGTAAACTCACCTTTTCACCGGAGGAATTGGTTAAAACAAAAGTAGAGAAAACTGGGAGAGGGTCCCGAGTGTTTGGAGCCCAACACTCAATCTTGGCGCCCATCGGCAAACAAAAGAGAGGAACCGACTCCGACAGAGGGAAGGATTCGTAGTCCTCTTCAGGGTATCGGAAGATCAAACCTGCAAACCAAAAGATAGACTGTTTAATCCACCATCCAACATTAGTAAAGACTATTACTTTTCAATATATTTTTTTAAGGGAGGCTATACATAAAACAAATTGAAAAAGAGAACAACAAAACCCCACAGATTTTGATTTGGTTTAGTAAATGAAAAATGTAAAACTATTCGACTTTCTTAATGAAGGGTCCATGTGTTTGCCCTAATTAAGATGTTACTGCTCTATGACAGTCAACTTTTCCAACTCCATAAAGGCAAACCAGTCACCACTAGGACAAGTTACAGCTAAGATCTGTGGATAAGAGTAATAAATATGCTATAAATGTATAAATAAATGCAAGATTGGTGAAATGAATACCATACTTTGAAACTTTCCTGTAATAACAAACATATGGTGGACCTTTTACCATAAAAATTACACAGTGCACCTTTAAAATGAAATTATAAATGCATTATCAGTACCTCAACATGGAATAGAACCATTTTGACACCATTTTGCCTTGACCTTAACAAAGTAATCAATAGCTAAACTAATAGTAACAGTGTTGTAATAGCCTATTATAACTGAATTTAAAGGAAAATGCTTGATACTACAATAAAACGATACAGAAAGATACAGAAATTTGTTCTGTTAATGATCATATTATGTCTAATTTCAATACAAGTATTTATTATTACGCAGGTTTCAAATTGTGACAACTCTAAGCAGTTACTAACGTTCACATTACCACCAAAAAACATCATCAAATGTTATATCGAACTAAGCTCCTTTTCATTTTGTAACACAATATATTCTTTGATCCAAGCACAATCTTTGATACTCAGAACGTTTAGGAAAATAAAGCGACTTATTCATTCAATTTTGGCTGACAAAGTCTTAAATTGTTTCCGTGTGCGCGCAAGTCTGCACAAGCATGGATAAGAGGCGTGACAGGAAGGGCCCGTAGCCTCGAATAAACGGTTGCTTTGCAGGAAAGAGGGCAGCGCTGAGATAAACCCGGGGAAAGGCTAGAGGTGGGTGTTTGTGTACATGTTTATATGAATCGGATGGAGGGCGCATTACACAAGGGCAGGTTTCAAAGGCCGAGCGACTGGAGAAATGCTCTGGCAGAACTCGTAAATGTCAGTTTTAATGAGAAACGACTATCTGCTGCGTAATCATTGATAAAGCTTTGAAATATTACAAATGGACTGTCCAGAAATAAATAAATATAGACAAAAGGGAAATTAGTCAGCGTCAGTTGATTTATTTATCTGCAATGAGATGTCTATCTACTGGCACGCCTTTTAAATGTGCAGCTGTTATGGGTTTAATACAGAGACTGAATGAAGAAGAAAAAGAATGCAATTTTCAACATAAAATAAAAGTAATAGTGCATTCTTTATGTTAACATGAGGTCTAAATAGTTTTGATAAAGATGAAATGCATGATAAAACTGCAGTATTTAAACTTGATATTAGCTACAGTATCGATTAGTACCAGATTTTTATTATTTTTTGCAATTTTTTCACTTATTTTTGACTTTAATAGTGGTGATAGTAGCACTTACCAGCTTTAAAACTGATGGAATTGGCCGAGGACACAGACTTCTTGTAACAAAGGAACACATTGGAGCCCCACTGGAAAAACCACAGTTTACATAAGACACCGCCGCTCTTTCTCTGTGAAATTAAATATTGATGCAAATGAGTCTTGAGTCCTGACCATGCCACAGTTGAGGTTCTTGTCCACTTTGCAGAAGGTGTGGGGCGGAGTTTCCCCTTTGCTGGTGACGATGATGCAGATGTCGGTGACGGCGAGGGAGTTCTGGGGCTGGACGGGGGGAGCGCGGCGGAAGGTGATGAAGATCCGCTGCGACGTGGCCGAGCTGTTGTTCACGTTTGCGCAGCGTCCGTACGGCGTGGCCTGGATCACCTCGCAGCCCTGGATCAGACGCTCTTTGCCTTCATAGAGAACACTGAGGAAGAGATAAGAACATTTTATAGTTTACTTTAAACTAAGGATTACACCAACATGTTTATGTCAAAAAGTATGGAAGTATCATCAGATTTTAAATTTTAAACGCCGTTGAATTTCTCACTTTGAGTTTTTGTAACTTTGAAAAAACACGTTTGAATTATTTTTATACTGAATTTTAATTGCTGAAATTTTACGTGTTCCTTTTCAAAGTGTTTCAAATTCAAGATTTAAATTTCACCTTCAGCACAGATATTTTCGAGTCCCCAAATTCAACAGTCAAAATTCAGAGTGTAAAATTCGCAGTAAAAAAATGTTGCAGGAATGATCCAAGATGCCAAGGCAGAAGCAATCGATCCAAAGTGAGCTGATCTAATTTAGTAACAAACAGGAAATGGAGCAATGAAGCGATCTGATTGGTCAGAATTAGCTTCATCCAAACCTCAAACCCCGCCCACAGATGAGAACAGCCAATAGGAAACAGCCTCTGTCCTCCTCACTCACTCTGGATCGATTGCTTCTGCCTTTACATCTTGGATCTTTGCTGCGAAATTTTCCACTGCAAATTTTATACTCTGAATTTTAACTGTACAATCGGAGGGCTTGGAAATATGTAGTGAATATTTAATAAGGTGACATTTTTATTTTAAATTTTAAACATATTGAAACAGTACACTTAAAATTTCAGCAACTAAAATTCAGAATAAATATAATTCAAACATGTTTTTTTCATATTTAAAAAATTCAAAGTGAGAAATTCAGTGGTGTTTAAAATTCAAAATCTGATGGAACAAATTATCTTCCATAAAAAGAAGCATTTGAACGTAACAGACTTTGACTAATTCATTAACTTTTTATATCTGTCAACTACATTTAAAAGTACCCATATTATGTTATTTTCTGGTCTATGTTATAATGCTCTTTTCTTCTCACAAACCCTACATATTTAGCCTGAGTTCACCTCTCAAACAGAAAACATGTCATCTGGTAATACAGGAAGTGCTCCACTATGTTTATTAATGAATGAAATGAAATGAATGAAACAAACTACAACTCCAGATATGTTTTGATGAGATAACAAGATTCTAACATGGCTTAATGTTAGTTTTGCGTAATCCTTTAATAAGAGAAGCCCTTTTGCCTGCTATTTCTCATCTGTAGTTTAACCAGGAGTGCACAGAGTTTTGTATCGATTTGGGTTTTGCTTCAGATGCATTTACTGAGGCAATTTCTCCAGATTTGGGAATGTCTTGCCTCGCGTGTCTGGATTTATTGCTCGCGCTATTGTAATGACACTCAGATGGGAGAATAAACAATAAACATCGACAGGGGTACAAAGATTTATAGCGGCGCGGTGGAAAAACTCCATCGGACCATAAAAAATGAATAGTTAGTTTGGCTGTCAGTCACAACTTTCATTTCTGTAGCTGCCAAATGACTCTCGCAGTGATGACGCAACACAACAAGCTCCAGCACAGGAGTTATAAAGATTATAGCTCACTACGGTACAGTAATTAAATAGTACTGTGGAAGAAGTACTTTGCGTAAGTAATGGCACCACTAACCTATTATTATTATTATAACTCACTTATATAAATCTACTGATGGAATAAACTGTCAGCCGACTAGTTTTGTCACAATACAATGAGAATATAAAAAAAACTCTTTCTTTAGACAACAGAATTAGATTTTTAGCATTAAATAAGTGTTCTTTTATTACCATGTGGTGTTATATCTGTGTAATTTAGCCTCCATAGTGGTTCATGACTGTATACTAGGCTATTGTACTTGTTCTGATATTTGATTTCTGTTCTGTCACCATCTAGTTTTAATGCCAGTTTTATTATTGATTAGCATCTGACTCCCTACTGACTACTAAAAAAAGCATTTCATTTCTTTACACCTACTGAAAAAAATGTGGATAATCCCCAGTGAATCAGTGTAGAAAGGAGAGCATTCCTGTGACATGACAAAACACTGCACTTTTGGATAAGGAAAAAAATGCAAGAGGCAGATAACTTAAATTACATCTTAAGGCAAGAAGAACTGGGAGGAATTCAGAATATGGTAACATTTTATTTTTATTTTATTCAAGCGGTTAATTTGACGTTAATCTATTGTTTATTCTGTTCAAGTTTCGTTCTGCATAATTTGGTATGATTTTACATAACTTTTCAGCATCTGTAATTCAGACTGACAAAATCCAAGTTGAGAAATTCAGATAAAAAATCAAGTTGCTAAATTCAGTAAAAAAAATCTAGTTGAGAAATTCAGATAAAAAATCAAGTTGCTAAATTCAGTAAAAAAAATCTAGTTGAGAAATTCAGATAAAAAATCAAGTTGCTAAATTCAGTAAAAAAAATCTAGTTGAGAAATTCAGATAAAAAATCAAGTTGCTAAATTCAGTAAAAAAAATCTAGTTGAGAAATTCAGATAAAAAATCAAGTTGCTAAATTCAGTAAAATAAATTCTAGTTGAGAAATTCAGGTTTAAAAAAACTCAAGTAGCCATATTTAGTTTAAAAAAATTCAAAATGTCGAAAATCTATTAATCTATTGTTTACTCTGTTCAAGTTTCGTTCTGCATAATTTGATCCTCCTGCTAATTAGACTTTACACCTTTACTATCAAACCTCTTAAGATCATAATTTATGTGCAAAAATGTCTTGAAGGTGCACTATGTAACCATCACCTGCTCGTTTCTAGGGAGACGCCATCGCTCTGCCTGGAATAACCCACAGTATGACATTAAACAGCTCTGCCTTACATTGATTCAATACAGTTGTTGTTTTATTGCTCCAAAATACCTAGAAAAACAGGAATTCTGAGTGTGCACGGCGTCGCCTCTCCACAGATCTGACCTGTAACTTGGTCAGAAAAGTTACACAATGCACCTTTAAAATCATAATATCAAGCAGTAAGTAAAGAGGAATTTACTGATAGCGTATTGAGTATTAATAACCTAATTAACGTCAAATTAACCACTTGTATCTACACAAATTAGCAGCTAGTTAGACGCTAAGCTAAAATAAATAGGTAGCCAAAATTCTGATATAAAAATAGTGAATTTTATTGTCCATTCCAATGAGTGAAAAGCAGTGTGTGGCCACTTTGTGTATTCAGCTACGGCCTCTACACAAGGTCATTCTTTACTCCTTATATAAACTCTTTTTAATGTGACACAGACTTAGCTGAGTCATTCACCGCCTAGACAGTCCATGGAAAAATCAGAAATATGTTACATGTGTTAGGACTTGAATAGACTTCCAAATGAGGGCTGTTGTTTTCGTCTCAGCGTGAAATATGGCACTGTTTAAATCAGGTGAGCAATCAGAGAAGACGCGCAACAAGCTCCATCACAGCAGCACAGGGGGGGCAGGAACTTTGATTAACCTACTTTAAGATCCTTCAAAAGCATGGAATAAAAGATGGGTTAAACGTGCATTGTGTAGCTTTTTGGCGAAAGGTCTGCAACTTGCTTTTTGTCAAGTTACTGGTCAGATCAGTGGAGAGGCGCAGTCAGAATGCATGGTTTTCTAGGTATTTCTAAGTAATAAAACCATCTGTAACAGAATAAATGCAAGGAAATCTGTAATGTCATATTGTGGAACATCTGGAGTAGCAATGGCATATCCAGAGAAACAAGAGGGCCCTCTCAGTCCCCCGAAAAGTTACACAGTGTACCTTTAAACTAAAACTAAAATCATTGCATTAACATGGGATAAGTGGGTATGATTTTACATTATTTTTCAGCATATTTAATTCAGACTGACAAAATTCAAGTTGAGAAATTCAGATGGAAAAAAAAAAAAAATCAAGTTGCGAAATTCAGTTAAAAAAATCTACTTGAGAAATTCAGATAAAAAAATAAATTAGCTAAATTCAGTTTAAAAAATTCTAGTTGAGAAATTCAGATAAAAAAAACTCAAGCAGCTAAATTCAGTTAAAAAAATCTAGTTGAGAAATTCAGATTAAAAAAAAAAAACTCAAGTTGCCAAATTTAGTTAAAAAAAAATTCTAAATGTCAAAAACAGTCAGGTCAAAGTTCACCGCAGATTCTGTTACTATGGGAACTAACACCAGGGGGCATCATGCTCATAGAGGCCGCTGCCAGTTTTTGCATTTTTTTTCTGAATTTCTCAACTTGAATTTCTCAACTTTATTTTTTTTTTCAATCTGAATTTCTCAACTTGAATTTTGCCAGTCTGAATTAAAGATGCTGAAAAGTAATGTAAAATCATACCCACTTATCACATGTGAATGCATTTTATTTTTTACATTATTTCCATTTCAATGATTTTTTTTATTCAAGTTATTTCATTCATCATTAAATATTCTAATTCAAAACTTCTGGCACATTTTTACTTCCATATTTTCCAGTCTTTTTAAATACTACAGCAGCTGTTGTAGAGTTGTAAATATTTGGTGAGTAATCCTGTAATAAAATAAACAAGCAATAAAGTTATGATAAACCAATTCTTTGTCTGGACATGGATTAATATCTAACTAAAAATATGTCTTGCAGTGTTCTAACAAAGGGTAAGAAACTTTGTGCCTAAAATTCAGAGGGTTAAATTCGTTGGGCTGAATCTTAGTGACAAAAATGAAAATTGACTTGCATCTGACCGGTTAGGCAGTGTATTTTTCTTTCTAATGAAAACCTGGCAAGGGATTTTTATTAACACTGTCTAAGCAATTACCTTTCCCTGGCTTTTTGCCTCTGCAGCAGCACCAGAATAATAACTTACAGGCTCCAAGTTTTAAATTAATTGATTTGGGAACAGGAAGGAGCAGGTGGAGGAGAGATCGGCTAATGGAGAGGAAGACACTCGGCTGCTCAAATCACACGAGCAACATGGCCTCAGTAATCAAGGCTCTATCAAATACTCTGTACTACTACTACATAACAATACACCATATGCACTGAAATATTAGCCGCTGTAATCTTCTGTGCCAGTCCCGGATCACTGGAGACTTATCCTACTATACAGAAGTAAGCAGTAAGGGTATAAAAAAAAAACTTCTATGAGTCACTGTATCAGGATTAAAAAGGGGAATTCAAATAATAATAATAATAATAATAATACACTAGAAATAACACAATTCATATACAACTCGATACTTAAAGCGTACTTAAACTGAATAATGTGGTATAATATTATTAATACAAAGTGACTGATGGTTTAAACATGTGGTTTTGCAGTTACACAGATGCTGCGATTGCTGTGATAATTAATTAGACTTTACATCAAACACCTCTTAAGATCATTATTTATGCGCAAAAATGTCTTGAAGGTGCACTGTGTAACCATCACCTGCTCGTTTCTATGGAGACGCCATTGCTCAGCCTGAAATAACCCACAGAATGACATTAAACAGCTCTGCCTTACATTGATTTAACACAGCTGTTGTTTTATTGCTCCAAAATACCTAGAAAAACAGGAATTCTGACTGTGCACGGGGTCGCCTCTCCACAGATCTGACCTGTAACTTGGTCAGAAAAGTTACACAATGCACCTTTAAAACCATAATATCAAGCAGTAAGTAAAGAGGAATTTACTGATAGCGTATAGAGTATTAATAACTAATTAACGTCAAATTAACCACACGCTAAGCTAAAATAAATAGGTAGCCAAAATTATGACCCAAAAATAGTTAATTTTATTGTCCGCTGCTGTGACCTTTGTGATATTACTGGGTAGTATTTTATTATCAGTGAGTTAAACCAAAGCAACTGGACATACTTAACATTTTGAAGCCAATATTTCACTACCAAAAAGTGCTCTGATGAAACTATCTGTTAAGTTAAGAGTCAAAAAGCTCATTAAGTCCAGTTGTTTTTATTTAACTCGCTGATATCTCAAAGCTACAAACCTCAAAATTTGCCTCAATCAATTGGGCAATATTGTTTCATTCCT
The DNA here is from genome assembly GCA_000787155.1 of Scartelaos histophorus. Classification (NCBI taxonomy): domain Eukaryota; kingdom Metazoa; phylum Chordata; class Actinopteri; order Gobiiformes; family Gobiidae; genus Scartelaos; species Scartelaos histophorus. The sequence goes on along the minus strand of KN493613.1, from coordinate 9,697 downwards.
TTTGTGTATTAATAAGATGATTATTATTTATAGTTCTAACTAAACAGTTCCCAGCATGCCTTTATTTTCTCCACCACGCATCAGTTAATGTGATCAGATTGCATAACCCGTAGAGGAAACATGACTGGACATTTGATCTTCTGTTTATGGCCAGGAGAGCCTCGCAGCAAAGTCTATTCCATTTCATTTGCTTTTCTTCAACTCAATAAATATCGCACAGGAACGACACTGATGTCAGCTGTGAGCAGGTGGAAAACGCAGAGATGTGTTGCAATTGTCAACATCAAACCAGGGGAGGAGGATTCGAGCCAAAAAGAGGAGAGAGCTGAAACTGGAAAGTCAGGTTCACACAAACAGCCCACGCCATAAACTGAGCGCAGTGTACTTAAATCAAAGCATCTACTACTACCAGGGCTGTTAAAAGTATCTAAATCAGATACGAATCAAGACTAAAAATAGTATTGAAACTAGATACTAATTTGTGCAGGTATCAATACTAAAAAAGTCACATTAAGGGGCAGAAATGAAGCTTGAATAGTTAAAAAGCTGGAACCTATCTGTCCTATTGAAGGACTATAGATATAAGGCCACATAATATAACATAAAATACAATTAATTCATGGTGAAAACATTGTCTAAATAAAGAATCTTCATTATTCTTATACATTATGGTATGAGAATCAGTATAAAGTTCCTTAGTATTGAAATAAAGTCTGCAATTTTACCACCCACCTTGACAAACCAGTAAGCAACTTTAAAATCATGCACAGAAAACAAACAAAAAAACTGTCACGGAGTTCACCGGCTAATCTCACATTATGTTCTGACAATAGCTTTAGAAGTGGTGCCATTATTCAACCCTTAAGACTGCTGTGAGTTAAAAATGATTTTAAGTCGTGAGATTAATATCGGAGATTTGCGGAGCCGAACCAATAATGACGAGGCAAGTTCAAGATTTGTAGATGTTTGTTTGGATATTTGGAGTTGTGTAGGCCACTTCCTCCCATCTGAAGTCATTATATGTACAAAGAACATGAACACAACTTACTTAAAAAACAGTTTAACAAGATTATTCTCCTTTAGGGCTATTGTCAGTGTCATAATCATCTCTTTAGTTCAGTTTATATCAATATATTCTGTCATAATAAACCAAATCTTATTGTGACAGGCCTATTCTGTTGTATAACGCACATAGACTCGCCTTTGCTCCCTCCATACACCAAACTTTGCTGATTCACCACTGCTTCTTCAGATCTGACCACTGCAGACCAGGAAGTAAGCCACAAGAACTGCACTTTTGGTCATCCTTGGTCATCCTGTTGCAAAATTCTCCCAAAAACCAACATTAGTCAACTATAATACACAAGTCATTATTTGCTGGCACAGTTTGAAAATATATTTGGTTACTGTATAATACTGAATACCCAAATTAAAGTGTATTTGTAGCATATTCTGTTATTTGGACCAATCAGACTACTGTATTCTGAGTACTTGCAATACTTTTACGTCAAAGTTGCATTTAAATTACAGCGAGAAAACCTGTCATATAACCAAAAGCAACTTCATTTTTGCTGCTATACATTCATTTGCGTTTAAATAAAGGAAATAAAATTAAAAATCACATATGACCACACTGTAAGAGGTGTGTTTTCCATTTTGTTTTACTTTTACCACGCAGTTCAAAGGTTAAATTACACAATCAAGTACCACTATGTATTCCATTTAATTCAAAAAGTATTCTGAAGAACTCAAAATTAATCAAAATTTGTATTCAGAATAAGTATTTTTAGTTAATGTTTTCAGTATTTTCCAAACACTGACTGGCAGATTTTTACTTTACCGAAAATTAGTTGCGTCATGATTGTGCAGGAAATTAAATCATCATTACTCAGTGAAAAGAAAATTGCAAGTGTTGACTTTTTATATGACTGTATTATTGCAAAAGTGAGATGAAATTCACATCCTCTGTTTCCCGAGGGCCCTATGGGAAGCGTGAGACGGGTCAAACTGCACTAGGAGCAGCAGGAGCGGTGGCCTCAGGTGAATCATACGGCACCGTGAGAGTTTCCTGTTTAAACTGGCAGATGATAAGAGGAACCGAGATAAGCACGTCTGTCTGGTCAAGAGCCAAATTATGAATGAATAAACTAGTTCAAACTCAATATGTAACTGTTTTAATGGATAGGAGCCACCTACTAATCATTATTTTGTCTGGGATGTTTCACACTACAGCATTAAACACACTATACATATCTTTATAGGGAAGAACAGGTGGTGCCACAGTTTGTACATAAAATAATTCAAAGTGCTTTACATTTTATACACTTTATATTAAAATCACACAACCAACAAAAACGCATAAATAACTGCTCACAGCAAGAATGCATGGTATTTTTGTGCAATGAAATGTCTTGTAAATGTAAGTTTAAAGCCATACTGTGGAACATTCCAGATTCATGGAGGCAAGCAGGTGGTTAAAAAGGTCCTGTATTACATAAAATTGACTCTTGTGACCTTTTAGCCATGTTATAATGCAGTCACCTCCTCAAAAACATACCTTCAGTTATGTTTGGTTTCATTCGCACATGTTTGAGTAATCCTGGTTTATTCCTGTCTAGGGGGCTGGGCGACATGGAGCAAAAAATATATCTCGATATTTGTACAGGAAAAAAAAAAACCCAAAACTACTGCAAAAACAAAAATGTTGAAGTGCAAAGAAGTTGTCAGTTCATGTAGGAACGTGTAGGAAAGTGCTTCTGCAACATTACAAACAAAATAAAAATCCCTGTATAAAAATAATACTTTAACTGTAAAATAAAGTAAGAAATAAGCTCCTTTAGCAGAGGAAGCTCAGGAGGTTCCTTATTTTATTAGATCCTTGTTCCTCACCAGCGGTGAGGAGGTTTCCCACAAGCCACTGCACAGATCAAACCCAACAATTCCAAACACTATTGTACAAGTAAAACTGCAGCAGATTCTTCATTTAAATCTTCAGCATAAATAAACTTTACATTATTAATTTTTACAACATGTAAACCATAACGACTGCAGAGCCACATCAGCCCGTTTGACATTATAATGTGCTTCATTCAGCTTTGTGCACATTTGTTGACGTTTTACAGAAACAAAACTTAAAACCTCATGGCTCATTTGCATAAACTATTAGCGCTGGAAAAAAAGTTCCCTACCAGGGCACAACGAGCTCTAAAAGAAAAGGTTTGTGGTGCCAGAATGTGTGTGTCCTCCAGTTTCCTCCCCTCATGTTGAGACACACGAGGGAAAGAAAAGCGAAGTGATGAGGGCAGAACAAAGAAGGAAGAAGTCAAATCAGGAGTAAATATTAGCATTAGATCGATATATATGTCAAAATCCATATCGAGTTTTAAAAATATCTCAATATATTCGATATATCAAGATATCGCCCACGCCTACGTCTATCTACATCTCAAAATACTCTGTCCCATCTTGTGATGCCATTAAGCTACAGTTTTCAAGCTAACAGCTCCTTTGACATTTAGACATTGGAAATTCCAAGGCTGAAATTATCCAAATGATTCTAGGGCGGAGTATGGGGTTTAAAAACACAGAAGAGCACATCCTGTATTGCCACGTGGGAGAATACGTCAGCATATTTTACTTTCTTTAAAAGTGAGAAATAACTTGGATGCTTTACATGTTTGCATAGTTGTTTGCATAACATCAGAAGGAATTGTAAGTATTTGCAAGAACGTATTTGAAGAATGTATAGTAGTTTAAATGCCGAAGCTATACCCTGCATTAACTATACATCTTTATACATCAATATAAAACAGTATCTGGGGAATATAATTTGATTTAGTCACGCCTAATCTTTTCAATGGTTGTGATCTTTAATCTTGCTCAAATGTCGTCTCACACCACCTTTGTGCTCAATCATAACACTAATATCCAAATTATGCACCTACTGTAATGCATAGTGAATTAAAAACAAAAGATGAAGAATGTTCCCTAGTATAACAAGGCCTGCATCTCCATGGAGACAAGGAGGCAGCACGAGGAGACTGACAAAGCTACAATACAGTAAAAAAGTATGTGTTTCGAGGTATTTTTGAGCAATAAAAGCAGATAAATCCAAAAAAATACATATTTGATAGCATACCGTGGAACATTGCAGGAAAAGCATCTCTGTGGCGTTTCCATGGAGATGAATAGGTACATGTTGCACCTTTAATTAGAGGATTATGCATGAGATGAGACTCACCCGATGTCGATGAGCGGGGGTTTTCCTCGTCCCCTCCTGTAGCAGAGGAACAGCTCGGGGCTCTTGAGGCTGCCGTGGTTCAGGTTGGCTGGCTGACCGCTGTAGGTGGTGTCGATGCAGGTGAAACCTTCAGGGACGGTCTCCCCTGTGGGAAAGACGGGTCCCAATGAGAATACTGTTACCAAATATATATATAAGCCTATTATTTAAACGTTGAATATTCTGGAAAATTGATTGAATAGAGTTTTAAGGCATGTTATAATGTTTTATTTCATTTACACATCCTTTACTATAACCCTTTATTACTGTTAACAGCCTCTTATCTTCGGTTTGGGAGAGATTAGCAATTTGAGGGATGAAATTGTCCAAATGATTCGAGTGAAGGTGAATGGAGCACTTTCTGTATCACCACATTACCACAGTAGAAGAGAGTATTTTTATTTTGAGAGAAGAACACTGCCTAAATAAGCAGGATTTGTCTGTTAAACATTATAATAGATCAGAAAATAGCATAATATGGGCCCTTTAATGTGCTTTAGTATTAGAACAAACAAACAAAACTACTTCAAATACACCAAGTATATTTACAGTAAAAATCAGATGACTAGAAAATGAGCTAAAAATTAAAATAATAATATAACCCAATTATGAGATCAACTTTTGGCGTGTTTAAATGGACAAAATAAATGATTTTGCCCATTCTTTCATTTTTGTTTCTTTTTCCTTATGCAGAGGTGTGACCAGTCAGAAAGAAATAATCCTTGCACCAGATGTTACTGCTGACGTGACATTTCAAATCATCTGATAAACTCAGAATTCAGTTCACGGCCACATTTTGTCGTGCATGTAAACACGGCCAGTGGCATTTAAAAGATGAATCACAAAACATGACTAATCAATAAGGAGTGTATTTTGTTCTGTAGGTTAACCTTTGACTCTACATGAATATCTGACATTTATTTGACCAAAATAATAGCCATTTATGAGTTTTTTAAAAGGTTAAAATGGTTTCATCTGGTTGCTAGGCGTGTCATAATAACCAATTTGAAGTGTGATATATTAAGTAAATATAGACGATAAACGATAATTGAAATTAAATTATGGCAGATTTAAACCACAGAAAACTAGTTTAAATCTACAATATTGTTTAAAAAAAAGTTGCAATAAATAAACAGCAGAATGAAACACTTTGGTACCAAGTTTGCATCTGTTGTGAGTAATGGAAGTTATTTAATTACTTAAATTATAATATAGCCAATTTTCCCTGCAGAGCAAATAAAATGTGCGCACGTTGAAAATTGACCTCAAAAAATATTGTTCCAGCTTTTATATATTGAACAGTAACTTTAAATACAAATGGGGAGCAGCTAAAATTAATATTATAATGTTAAAATGCAGGTTTCTTTTGTAATTTACCTTATATATACAGTATTTTATGGGAATGAAACAATGTACAACGTAATCAATAGAAAAAACAGCTGTCTGTTTAATCCCCTTGTCCTCCAGGTAGGTAGTAAAAGAAAAGTTAAATTCTGCTGATATAGTGATTATCATGTCTTTGGGGGTTTGCTGGTGGCCTTTACCTGCAGAGCGGTTGATCACAGCGAGGTCGGTGATGGGAGCTTTGGGCCCCGTAGACTTGGCCTCAGACAGGTCCTGCTCTAAAGGAGTGGACTTGTCTGTGAGTCCGGCCACCACAAAGTAGTCTGTGACACGGTGGCCCTTGTCCTCAATCATGGCTGGAGATCCTGACAAGAGAAATGAACTGTGATTAAAGAGTTTTTTAAAGATTTTAAAGGTGCAACATGTAACTTTTTGGCTGGAGGTTTGTATGAATATGTTATTGCTCTGGCTTGAATGGCATTAAACAGCTCAACCTTGCATTTATCCAATTGCAAGAGGCTTATAGCTCAAAAATACAAGCATTTGGACTGTGCACAGGATTGCCTCTTCACAGATATGACCTGTAACTTGGCCTAAAAAAGGTTTAATACCATATTGTGAAACGTTCATGACAAATTAACTAAATAATCTTTAGTTTCTCCAGTTTTTTTTCCAGCTTAACTTGTGCTGCGAGTGCCCAGAGCAGGATCCTCGGAGCATTATCTTTACTACAACCCAGTAATCCAGTGAGCAGACCAAACATTTTTTATCTTCTTGGACATCACAAAAGCAAGTTCCTTAAATGGAAAATGGAAAAATTCAACTGGCTAAACACAGACGCAATTGAATGTTGTGTTAAAAAGGTGAAATTTGACTTATAAACTGTGAAAACGTGACATATTTAGATCACTGCGTTACCTTTTATTGTTTTTAAAATGCTATATTTGCCAAAAACAACGCATTGGCGTGTTTTATAAGTCTTACTCCTCCCTTTGCTCCCCGGGCTGAGTCACTCCCCCTTCCGAGCGCTATCACAACACAATCAGCACGCATCCCTCTAATGAAACTGCTGCACATCACATCAAGTTTGTCAAATTGCTCTGTACAGTTTGGTATCATGTTCTGAGTGGGAGCGTGGATGATATAAGCTTGTGGGCTCATTATCGCGCAGAATATTGGGGCTTAACATAAGGACGGTTTGAGCAGGGAGAGATCGCTAAAATACTCCAACATATATGAAATCTAAAACCTCTTCCAGCTCCTTTTTGATGAGGAAACGTTATAACATGGTAGAAAAATGCTTAATGCTCATTCATTAAGTATACTTGCATATCATTTTTCACAGCAAACCTATGAAAATGATTAAAAAAAAAGGTTTATATAGTGTGCTTATATAAACTTAGCCACTTTTCTTTTCATTTAATTTCATTTTCTAGCAGCAACATGCCTCAAAAATGTAAATTTGCATTGATGGATGTTGAATTGAGCAACTTATTATGTTATGTTTAGGTTAACTCTTCTGAAAGACAGAGATTTGAAGACACTGAGATCATGAAAAATGTTTTATATCAGGCACGTAGGTTCAAGTAGGCATATCAAACTAGGTTCTAAATATTCTTTCAGCTCTATGATCCCATTTAAAAAGAATTTGGTTAGAGCTTTTTTCCATAGACCTTATTAAACTGCATGTTAAGAAGACCAAAGCCCCCGCATCATCTCCTGGATAGAGGGATGGACGGGGCTCGCAGGCTGAATGCTAAATAACGCCGAAGCCTGGGCCCTAAAAGGATCCTTTAACAAGACCGCCGCTCCACAAAGAAGCCAACAAACGCAGGGAGTGATGGTGAGACTGGATGTCTTGACACGAACAAATACGCTGTCGCTGTAGATCACTTTGCAGCTCAAAACATGTGGAGATAAAACTGAGAGAGAGAGAGAAAGAAATGGAGGGAGAGAGAAACAAAGAGAGAGGGGTAAAAAGAGAAACAGAAACAGAAAGAGAGACCGAGAGAGAAAGAGAAGAGCTGACAGGAATGTTTGAAAATACCACTGTGCGAGAGTAAATCAAGTCTTTGCCGTCTATAAAACATGAGCGGTATGGAGGCTAATGGAGCTCAAATAATGCAAAATATGGACAGTGACGGAGAAACCTGCAGGACGATTCGTAATAAACGCATTTGTGAGGCAGGTGCATGCAGTTTTTGGATCCATTTTGCAGTTGCATCCAAAAAAAAAAAAGCTTATTATGTAACCGAGAGGAGAGGAATGAAACAAAGTTAGAAATGCTTTGATTTAAATTGTCCACAGTATGATATTAAACAAATCCGTCATGCATCTATTAATCTACAGGTGTTATTTAGTGCTCAAAAGTATCTTAAAAACATCCGTTCTTGGTGTGAGCAGGAACGCCTCTCCACAAATCTAACCTGTAGTTTAACTTGCAAGTTTATGGTCATATAGTGGAACATTCTGCGCATATTTCCATTAAGACAAGCAGATGACAGCGACACGGAGCAGCTTTAAAACTGCTGCTATGACCTGCTTGAAAGAAAAGAACTTAATCAATGCGATTTATTAAACAATATTCTGCTAATATATGAAATGGCATAAGACTGATCCATAACAGAGCGGCTAATTCACACAAAAATCAAATAGTTAAATGTCTTTCCTTTAGCAGAAACAACATATGAGAGAATGTTGGAGATTTAACTGTTAAACTATTTTGTGATTTGTATTATTACATGAAAAACAGACCTGGACTTGTGTTTTATGTCATTCACACACATTTAAAACACAATTTAGAGTTTTTCTCTCAAATAAAAAACAGTTTGTTCCACCTTGTGATGTCATGTGGTAATACAGGAAATCTCTGCAGAACAAAATGTGAAACTTTAAAACTACCATTCATGACATCACAAGGTGGAGCATTTTAAGCTTTGGAGATGTAGACAGACTAATAATTAAAGAGTTACTTAAACATGTGCGAATGAAACAAAACAGAGCAGAACAGAACAAGAATCCTAACATAGCTTAAATTTTACAAGAGTCAATTTTGTGTAATATATGTATGCAACTTTATACAATTAGTCCAATTATTATTTAAAAGGTCGTGCTGGAGATATAAAGGTCACTGGCTGATACAGTAAAAGGAGATGCAGTCTGTCTCCAATAAGAATGATAAAAACAGATTTGAAAGCAGGAGATTGCAAGGTTTAAATCATCATGAAAAAAACAATTTGCTATGGCGATCCAAACAATTAACATACAAAAACCAAACCCTGGAGACGAGATGCTGACTCAACATTCTTACTCGGGCCATTAGAAGAAAGAGTGGATGAGTAAAGCTATTTGAAGCTATGCAACGTTTTTTCAACAACTAACAGAACAAATAAAACTGGTGTATATGGTTTATTATGGCTTTAAATCTTTGCTCAATTCAAAAGATAAAACAAAGTGTCCTGGAAGTTCTTAAAATATGATCAGGGTTGCATCAATGCTACATCCTCTTCGCGAGCAGTTCGGATCTGCACGGGAAGTTCACTTTTTCCAGTGGCGGATGACTCAGCCTCTGCAAAAGGGGAAACAAAAAGACTTTGAACGCCGCACTCAGCAGTGGGCTATGGGATTCATGACGCAGAGAAACACTGACCGCTGGACTTATACATTTCAACACATTTTTGTTCCAAGTGTATGAGGAGGTAATGGGAAAATTGCCTTATAATAATTTACTTTGACTGGTGGAGACTTTCTAGACATGTCAGGTTTGATTTAGACCAATGTTTAAAAGGTTTATGTCGTGAGATCCTATTAAAGGTAAAGGGATTTAGTAACTTTATGTTATGTTGTAATTATTTGGCAATATTCAAGAAATTGATTCCAAATAAAGGTGTTGCACTATAAAACACCACTTGTTTGTTCATTTACTCTTGTCTTAACCTGTGTCTCAAACTCATACAGGTTTCAAATGTGGTTTTTGCACACAATAAGCACCAACAATTGTCACCAAATTGTTGTTGTACTGAGTGAGTGCTTATGGCTGAAGCTGGAATTAATAATAAATATAATAATAATAAT
>KN493609.1:0-14998 GCA_000787155.1 Scartelaos histophorus | reverse complement strand
GTGAGCAGGTCCACAACTTTACAGAAAGTCATTTGTATTTTAGCCTGGCTGCTTCACCTGCTAGTTTCCGTGGAGAGAGAGGAATTCAATGCCATACTGTGGAACATTACAGGTAAAGCATAGACTCTGCACCAGCAAAGCTACACAGAGCTTAAATAAACCTTTTATTCTCTAATGAATAGTGCATTATTTTGAAAAAGATTGGTTAAACCCCGTCTATTATCAAAGGAGCTGTAACGCATTTGCATTTTGATTGAATAGATAATTATTATCCATTGGACAGTTGTGAGAACAGTTGTCCAAATATGTTTGAAATACAAAACATTGTTAATGGCTCCCTCTAGTGTTCAATAAAATTACAGCTCAGTGCAAATGCACTTTAAACAGTATGTCTACAACAGAGCATGTTATTCATTGCACTTACCGATATTAGGAAGACCTTGACTCCCTGGTCCTCTGTGTCCATGGCAGTGATTCGGACGCTCTTTTCACTGGCCTTGTCCACCTGCATCTGCGCCCACAGCTTTGTGTTCAGGATGAGCCGCAGACTGCCCTGTGTTCTCATCACTGCAGGGACACAGGAGAAGCATGAATTATATGAGTATTTTAAACAATGTCTGCACATATTCATGGGTTCTTGTTATATGAAACATTCTTTATATTTTGCTTAAAAATTTTATTTATTTTAAATTGCAAATGCAACAGTCAGGATCATTCTGAATTCCATAGATCAATCTTAACAGAACATCCTTGTGTATTTATACTGACACAGACAACAAGGCTAGATATTCTATGCTTGAATTAGCTTTTGAAAAGCCCTCAGAAATAATTTGGTGACAGAATGCACCAAGCGTTTGACTGTTCACTCACTAATGAGGAACTTGAGACAGGTTAGAGATGTCCTAATGATGATGTGCTGTTGCTATAGCGATCCTGCTCCTCCTTGTGTCACATGTGGATTTTGTGAAAGTAACAACACTGTATGTAGAGCAGTGGAGTTAAACACATTTTTAAATCAAGATTGAGATCGAGTCATTTCTAAGAGTCACTGACATGCTTGAGTCTTTGTAAGTAAAAGGTTTGCAAAAGCATGTGGTTTAGAGTTCTGACTTTGAAGGAATCTATCATTTATGCACAGGAAATTCAAACTGAAGTCCCCTTTTCTTTGACAAAATTAAGGTTAAGGGACACTTCACTGTTCCCAAAAAACTTTGAATCAAATTGAAAATCACTGAAATCTACAAGACAAGACTGAATAATGTTTTGCATTGCGGGCGTGCTTACCGAGGCGTGACTGTAACGCGCCGTCTTCTGTTGACGCCATGTCGTTAAGCCGCAGTAGCCCTCTCCCTCGCTCTATCCACGTCTGGGCCGTCTTCTCAAACACATATAACTTGCACTGCATCTGAGGAGGAGAGGTGAGACAAATTAACCCTTTATAGATTATCAACACAAATCTGAATGAAGAGCAGTGTTCATTTTGTAATCACAATGACTAAAATTATACATTTTCTCTGAGGTATTATTAGATTTGAGTATTTATAATAAATAAACAGTGTGGTTCAGTTCACAATTTTGACACAAAAAAAAACCAAACCAAAAACATGTAATTTGCAAATTACATGTTTTGCAAATTACATGAAATTTAACTCTTCAAAGTGGTGTACTACAAAACTGGTCCACAAAACAGGACATAGCCAGGCTTTAATTCAGCGACACATCTATCAAATGAATCTACTTTGCACATTTTAAAAAGGTTTAGTTTAATATATTGTAACCCCCTATAATAGGACTGAAGGGCTGTGTATAAGAGCGCGACTTCTGATAAATGCTAAGCCTTGTGTCTCAGTGAGTTTAAATCGCTGTCTGCACATGCCTGTTTCTATGTGACTCCATGTGATAAAGGGTTTATCACAGCGCAGCCCCTGCCCAGACACTCAGAATATAGCCCTGAGCAGTAATATGTGCAGATAGACTTGTTCTAAGAGAGACAGATCTGATCTAAGTCTTAACTGAGGAGCTTAACCTGCTTTGGACCAGTCTACCTCTGTTGGCCGTTACTATAGTGTTCCAACCACACTGAAAAGTGAGCTGCCTTTGTGATCCCAGGTTTGAGCTTGAAAACCCATCGTCGTCATTTATCCGGCTTCGTAGTAATACCCCTCTGCTCCTGTGTGTCATTTCTGTCTCGCGAAATCTGATCCCATCTCTAAAAAGCAGTATTTACCTGTAAAACATTGCTTTCTGATTCCTCTCCGGTCTTGACCTCCACTTTCTCTAAGATGCACTTCTTGGCTGTGGCTTTGGTGTACGCTGCTGCGGATTCCTCCAACGACTCCGATGCGTTATTGGCTGCACACATCACACAAGAACCAATCAGAACTTAGCTTTTCAATCATCTAAATTTGCAACACAAATTTACTCACATTTAAGTGCAACGTAAATATAAAGACAAGGCTTGTTTGATTATGGCAAAAATATAATCACAATTATTAAGCTCATAATTGAAATCCCTTCATTACAAAGAATTACTTATATACAGTCAAATTTTGCCTATAGGGAAAAGCCCATATCAAACTGAACTGAAGATTATATTTTTGACATTACAACCTTTTTGTAGATGAATAGAGCAAGACTTGAAATCACCATTTTAAACTGAATCAATAGTAAATCCCCCATATAAACACAGAGGAACTTTGAAGTCAGTATGAAGTGGCAGAATAACTTCTAACACTGCGTTCATGGGGGCACAACATCTGGTTTGCAGTTGTCCAATAGTAGTCAAGTTCTTGTTTGATTGCAAATTTGTATTTTAGGATTCTTATCTGAAACAAACCTCTCCACTTATCAGTCAAGCTCATTTGAATACCAAACTCCCATATCTCAAAATGCAACTGGAACTCCAAGTATTTTAAAAGAGGAGAAGTTGTTCATACCACACAGTCAGGGCTAAATTAGAATCAGCATCAAGCCAGTGCTTCTAGTCGCAAATGAACAGAAGCTCAATTAAGTTAACAATTTACCTGGATCAATGAGTTCATAATCATAGTCATTGTTTGTTATAATTTCAAGTAATTTGCAAAACATCTGCTCTTATTGCAACGTGTGAAGTAAAATAATCAGCGTTCCCTTGGGGTTTCATCACAGCTGGACCATCATTACCAAAATAAGACATTTTACACATTTCTACAGTCACCAAAGCTCCGGAAAGGCAAACTCATTCAGATTCAAAACATGTTTAACTACAGAATTTACACAAATGTTTAATTCTGAATTTTTATTGAATACATAAGAGAGGAACTATATATAAAATTTCCTGAGTAATGGCCATCTCTTATTTTTATACAGATTGACATGAGTCTGGTCCCCGTGTCACGTCTCGAGTCCGACCAAACGTGACTGTGCAATCAGATTTGGTTTTTAACAGTAATGCATATGAAACAAAGGAGCTCGTTGTTCTTTTATAAGTAACTAAGTAAATTTCTCTTGCATCAGAGTTTTTATTTTTGTAGAGTTTAGACTTTTTTCCTTGTAAGCAGCCATTTGTTTTGATATAGGTGGACCATGTGCGTTTCTGATTAGCTAATCCAACTGTCAATCACAACTATCTGAAGATGGAAATTAACTAGAGGCCAGACACACAATTTTGCAAAGTTTTGAAGAAGTGTGTGTTCTGGATACAACGCTAATTTATAATAGTGCTCTCAAATCTGGAATGGCTCTTGACTGGGAAGAGATGGCCTACTAGAAACAAGGAGGCTTCTTTTAGCCACTCCACACCTCAACTCACACAGAAAATTGTTATGATACCAAATCAATTCAGTATTTAATAAAAATCAATAGTGAAAAACCAGATGACGATGACCATAGTTTAAAAAGATCAGTGTTTGTGTGCAGTTACCCTTCTCTGGCGTGTTTTCCTGTGACGACGGCTCTGAAGGGGAAACTTCCGGAGCCTCTTTTGTCTCCTCAGCTGCCAACTCTCCTTTTGGTGGACTCTGGAAACACAAAGACACACGTTGGGTTTACAGGTCTTACATTACATGGACTTACATTCATTTCATGGAGACAGATCTTTAACCATATTTACTGCCATACTTGTGTCAATCCTAACCGTACCTATGTTGTTGAATAATTAAATACAACATATAAACCTGATTTGTAAATGTAAATTTAAAAGCAATGAACTCAAGAAACAAAGTAACAATGTATGTGTCTAATATTGAGATTTTTTTATATGTGCAAGCAAAAAAGGACAGTAAATTTTAAATATATCTTGGCTATGTAGGTGGGGAAATGAGACAGTGCAGAAATTAAAATGGCAGCTTTAACATGACATAAGGTTTTCTAAGTCATGACAGTGAGGAGTTGTGTAATTGTAGCACAGTTGTATGGAGTGTAGTTGGAGGAGCCCATTTTGTCCCCATGATGAAATCTGGTTCCCATGAATTAAGTGCGTACACACAATGTGATAAATACCTGCTGCTCACTCACACAAAAACTAGTCAATATAACCCAATTTGTTCTGCTGATTTTCACTCACCAAAACTCGATCGGACATGTTCTGCCCAAAAACGAATTTCGCAGCACCGTCTGTACTGTTTGCAGCGTTTTTTGAACTGGGAAGCAAAGGAAGAGACATTACTGAAAGGGATCTGTGCGGAGACTTGCTAAAAATACTTGCTAAAAATGGAGGGCACTATTTCGGCCATGTATTACCTTGGGGTAGAGATGTACTGTAAAAAATAATTAGTGCTCTCTGATTGAGAGTCCGACGAAGCGCTATCCTTTGACTTGTCATCCGTACTGTTTTCTTCGAGCTGCAGGGAGAAGCAAAAGAGGTGAAGAGAATTTCTGATGTTTTTATACAACACGGAGAAAAGTTACATAATCAGAGACAAGTGGAAAAAAACACTGACACAAATAAGTCAACATTAATTACTGATTCAAGCAAAGCAAGATAGCAAAGGAATATATGAGCCTTTTAACTAGAACACCAGCAGTAAAATACAATGAATATGTATAAAGAATAGCAGACAATAAAATAGGACACTGCATACAGGTCCTATATTGCATAACTGACATTTTAAACCATGCAAGAATGCAGTTGCCTCAAAAACACACATAAACAAACAAAAATAGTTGTGTTTTACACCATTCACACACTGAGTAACCTGAATAATCCTGGATTACTAGGATGTCTGCTTCCTCAAATACTCAAAAAGATCTGTTTCACCTCACGATTAAAAAGGTAGTTTTAAGGTTTTAACAGTTATTTTTTGCCTCCACTGAACTGATTTATTCTTCAGCACTCTAGAATAACCTTAAGTTATTGCTTTTATGTTTGAATAACTATGTTTTACAGATGAGATTGTCAATAACAGTCTATAATATATGCTGGTACACCAAGGACTTTAATGACATCACAAGAGGAACAAAGTGGTTTATGTTTGAGAGAATAAATAATATGCAGGGTTTGTATGTGTTAAACATGTGTGAATGAAACAAAACACAACTCCAGTGATGAGGAAACAACACAATAACATAGATCAAAAATAGACCCTTTACATATGTATACAGGAATCAGTCGGGATTATTTGGTTTATTAATATTTGTGATTATATTAATATTTCTGATAAATATAAATAAAAATTAAAAAAGAGTGGAACTTTAGAAGCAAAAATAAAGTCATTTCGAATTCCGGTAAATAGTCACGGCCTTTTATCTGTATCATTCAGAAAGTTGGATTTCATAAGGCGGGCTGCAGACTAGAGCTCTGGTAACATATTAGATCAAGGGTTCTCAGACTTCTGACATCACCTAAGATAATATTTGACTTTCTGAGCACTTAGATTAGACTAAATAAAACCTAAAATTAGATTAAACTGTGGAAAAGATTGGGTTAACTATATTTAGAACAGAGGGCAAAAAATAAATCAGCAAGTGAAAGGACAAATTTGATATTGTGACAACAGGAATAATTTAGGAGCTACACTTTGACAATGCATGCAACCTAAAAAGGGTGTTGCAAAGCTTAATGGAAAAAGGTTAGGTACAAATTTTCATTGGGGACCTTTGTTCTACTAATATGAGAACATTCAGTCTGTTTCTGCATATCGTGAAGTGTATCTGTTGGCTGTTGGCAACATCCATCACCAAAGTAAGTATTTAAAAATCGACAAATGCACGTACCTTAGCTCTGTCTTTGATATTTTGACCAAACACAAAAGATATTGCTACATCTGAACTCTTGTCAGCTCCGCCCCCCTCTTTGTTACTACTCGCTCCGTCTTCCTCGTTTTCATGTTTCTGGAAATGAAACCAGACTCAGTTATAAACGGTACACAACAGCAGCTTGTGTCTAATGCGCTTGTGAAAATAAAACTGTGATATTTGGCAGCTTCCTGTGTTTGAAAGCGGTGATTTCAGACACATTCGACTTGCAATGAATGACGCTTCCTCATAAACAAATACTGCATGCTACAATAATGAAATTTTATTACAATACTAAAATTTCAGACTCTATTTTTTAGAATGTAATTTTAAATAACTAGTTTTAGTATCGGTTAACTAAAATTTAGTATTGAAACTTCTAAATACAGTCTGAAATAACATGTCAGAATAAAAACGGGCAGAAAAGTAATTATTATATTTTTTTAAGTGCTTGTTACCAAAACCAAAATGTCTGCATGCTTTATTTTTAAGCAATTTGAGAAAATGTTAATCTCATTACAATTAATTGTTATAAACAGAACAACCAAATGCTAATGTTAACATGTGCTGATGCTGAAAAAGTCACAAAACAAAATACTTCTTTTTCTGAATAGTTTTAGAATGGTCAGAACTACTCTACTGTCTGATACTTGTTTATCACCAGGGTTTCAGAATTGGTATGGAGTATAAAGCCTTTACTTTAGTATCATTCAGTTTGAAATTTTAGTTTTGTAACCACATTATTTCTTCCTGTCATCAGTATTTGTGGGTGTCATCTTTCCGTTGTGTCTGTTGCATAGTTTCACAGTTTAGAGGAAAGTGGACCAAGCAAAGGACACATTCGTTTTGAAATGTTAATTCCTATTGCAACGGTTTCTATCATTGTGAAACCCACGGTAATATAACTTGGAACATTCAGACAGTGATGCTGTTAACGCCGTTTTGAATGAAACACAGGAGCCCAGTGCTTTAACATGCATTGCACATCCATCGTGTGACAGAGTTCTCACCAGTGACTTGGTCTGTCCGCCTAAGTGCTCTGTGTTGTTCAAGAAGAGAGATGTTGCTGACGCCTCCTCAGACTTTTTTACTCCGTTCGTTCCACAACTGGAATCTAGAGAGAGCCAAGCAGCATTTATTAGCTTCAGTAGACACAGTGTAACAGTAAATGGATCAGAGCGTTTTATTTTCAAAAGTGAATTCATATATTGGCTATGTGTGGACAGAGGAAAGTCGTACTTGAGTCTATGTGTGATTTGGAGGGTGGGGCCTGGAGGACTGCAGGGCGGAGCACACTACGCTGCTGCTCCTTGGGTTTCTGACTCGGGACGCCTGCAACACAGCCACTCACAGCTCAGTCCAGTGCTCGTTCACACAAACTGTTCACTAAGTAATGCCATGCTATGTGGCAATGTGGGGTGGTCATCAGTCCATTATCTGTGAGCTGGATCTTATGCAAAGCTCGCTGCAACTAGGCCTGTCACGATAATTACAATATCAACTTATCGTTCAATGTATGCAAGCTGGAAAAATATATTTTGGTACTTTTTCTTTGCAATAGTGGGGAGATTTTTGCCATTTTAATCTAATATGATCACATTTGTGTTGTAGAGGTAGAATACATAGCTGATATGGACAAGATAATTACTGGTTCATTCTGCCATGTATTTGTTTCAGCTCAGGATTTTTAAAATTATAAAAAAATATTTTGCTTTGTATCAGTGGCATAAAGTAGTTTCATTATTATTGTTTATTGCAGTACTGTACATCTCTGTAGCAACAGATTGAGCTTAAAATTTTTTATCATGACAGGCCTAGCTCCAATAAAATCAAATTTGCTTTTTAAAAATGCAGCTGTACAGTTCTATGTAATTTATTATTGTATAAATGTCAGCACCACAGCTGACAGTAAAGAACGGGAGAGTTCTGGTGTTTGAGCAGTTCCTATTCGTTTACATTAGGACTAGATCCAATGGCCGCAGGTGGTCTATCTGTGGGTTTCAGGCAAATGATTCCTCCCTAATTTAAAGGATTTTGTGTGGACCTTCCACCATTCAAAAGATTTAATATTTTTCAAATGAGCATCATGACCACACAGCTGATGTACCTGAACTGGGAGCTTGTCCGTGTATGAGGGTTGGTGGCTTCAGTCTGAACCCCGTTGGCTTTTCCTCTAGAGGCACAGAGCAAGAGAGTGAGAGAGAGAGATGAAGGAGGAGAGATAATAAAAGAAGAAACAAATACATAAAATTGAGCTAGGGTACATTCAGCCTTTGCACCAGTCTACCACTTGTCCAGAGTTTACCTGCTCCTCCACTTGTCCAATCAGAGCCCAGTCTGCACAATTTAAACCCCCATTGCAGACACACAGCCGCTTTGATTTGTGCTGCTCTCAACCTCCTCCCCAGCAGCCCCTCACAGTGCCCTTCACTTTTCTCATCCTCTCATTGTCCTTGCACTCTCCTCAGCCTCATCTCTACCACCTCCAGTGTCCAGGCTACGAGAGGACAAAATCTCCTAAATGTCACCTAATCAGACACACCCTTCATCACATTCATCTTCTGCAGGGGTCTGAACACCAAAACCTATTCAATAAAACTATCAATACTTTCTCTTTGTGTCTGTCTGAATCTCTTCAGATTAAAATGTCTCAAGTTATTTCTAATGCGTCAACTGCCACTGCCCAAGATTTGTGACACATTTGTTTCTGAGGCAATAAAACCCAGAACATTCTTCATACAATTGTTTTTTGGTCATATATAGCCACTTCTGTGTAATATTCTCTGTTACTGCTCTTCTGCATTTTTAACACAAGGGGAAACTGGTAGTTTAAAAAAGTTAAACCAGAAACACCTGTTTTAAGTCTTTGCAAATGCATTTTCATAATCACATTTTCCTGTTAGTAGTTTGATTATTTATTAACTGTCAGACAGTTTGGCCATCTTTTTAGAGGTTATTTTACTAAAGGGTACAAAACACATAAGAATTCAAGTCAGAATCAAAGTATACTATTTTAATTCTTATCTTTGTGTTGAAATAATAATAATAATATTATTCCTATTACTAGTAATAAGTGTATGCTAAGGTAATTTCATTGCATTCAAAGAAGTATTAAAGATAAGACAGAAGTGAAAAGAGGGTCCACAGATGTAAGGGTCCCGGGCCGCTCACCTGGCTCAGAGTCAGAGTTGCCAGTCGGGGACTGGCTGAAACTCGAGGGCATGAATACATTGTTCTTGGAAACTGCAAAGTAGGAGAGGGACAGTGCGTTCAGCATACAAATGGACGTTTAAAGCACAGCCACACAACAGCGGCCCTGCGTGTGTCCTCACCAGAGTGTGGAGGCGGGAACGAAGAGGTCCTCTCCCTTTTCACCGGAGGGCAATAGTTTCCTTCATCTTTGTCCGAGTCTGAAACACAAACAACACAGCGTCAGATAGGAATATGGACAAAGAGAAATCAGAACACACAAGAAATTGCTATTCAATCTGCATGTTTTTTTCCAATTTGACTTTATTTCAGACTCTGAACTGAAGGGCCTATCCGTGTATGAAAATAAAGAGATGGAATGTACCTTCTCCGTCTTCTGCACTGGAGCCATCTGCTGATCGCTGCAAAGGAAATTATGAAAGTCAAGAACTAATTGAACAAGAATCATTCAGAAGTTGCTTTTCATTTCTTTCACAACAACATGGATGCAGCTACTCAGTTCTAAAGACAGAAAAATTATGTAAACAGTAGTGAAGCAACAATACTGTTTTCAACATTTAATATGCATCTCCATACATAAGTCAAAATATATGTTTTTAGGTTGCAGAAAAACAGAAACAAATATTTTCACCATTAGTTATATGCTAATTACCATTAAAAATAACATTTTATTGAGTTGCACTCTCTGCACTGTTGCAATACAAAAGAGCCATGTCTTTGCTGCTTTCTTACTGCATTTGATTGTAACACATAAGTATTCATCAATGTAATTTCTTATACAATTAGATCGACTGAACAATTAGATATTTTATCGAGTACTGTTTTGGATGTGCCGATCTAACACTGGTTTTAGATATTGGCGCTGATCCTGAAAGATTTGCTGGATTAGATATTGGCTTCCAAATATATAGTATAAAGTAGTGAAAATCAAAACTGAAACGCTGGATCAGTGCATTCTAGTATTATTGCATCCTTACCGAATAGTACTAGGACCTAAAATGCAAGGTAGAACTTACCTTCTGTGCCGTTTTGTCTTTTTGAAACACAAACACAGGAGGTGCTATGGCAGGCTTGTCTGTCAAGAAAAAATATAGCCTAGTCACCAACACATAAGTCATGAGGGATTAACTACACAATGCATGTGGAAACACAGCTGATGTACAGTAGGAAGCAGCACTATAGCCACAAATCAAATAGTCCTGGACTGATCCACACTTCACCAAGTTTCATGCAAAACATTACACTTGCATTGTTTTGCATCCTTGTCCTGACCGGAAAAACAAACAAACAAGACACTGTAGGCATGTCTTCTAGAAAAGATGAGCAACCTTCTATGTAGCCTTTTGGGCGATTTCTCCCCAGGTATTTGCGCCAGGATAAAAAAAATGACAATATAGACCTGAAAGAATATGACTTAAGGATAAAGTTTATTTGCACTGTTGGTTATTTTTTATTTTAAAAAAATTATAATAATAAAAAAAAATAAAAAAGGTTGAATAAGTAAGTTTATAAATACACTTATAAATACAAAGTGTGCCATTTCTTTATCACAGCTCATGATATTTAAAAGGGGTCAGACTTTATGGTCATTACGTCAGTGGCAGTAGTTTCAATATTACCGTCATCATATTTCTCTGTAACAATAGATCACACTTTGAAATCTCTTTATCACGGTTTACTTGCCACGTCCATGAGATTTATGCATCCTTTTCATTTGCCATTCAAACAAAGAAGCTGAAGAGCGCGGGCTGCTCTGAAGTGCCCTTGGCTCATAATAATAGCACATATCTCCTGACCAGTATAGCTTGGCTCGGCTTTAAACGAGCGTCACAACAAACTGGCGCAGACGCTAATCGCAGGTAGCGCTCAGTCTGCTCAGGTCACTCACGTCAGACCGTCACCTCTGCGTGTGTGGTGTATAATCCTGAAGGAGCAGACAGAGGACACGTCTCTCTGTGCAATGCACGGGATTTCTGTGTCATGTTTTCATGCAACATACACTGACTGTTTTAGAAATATTGTCTGTGCATTGAATATGGGCGTTTTGTTGGCTTTTTCGAACAAGGTTGAATTAAATGGGTGGCTTTTGTGTTAATTTTGACTCTACTGCTCAATGTCAGACGTTAATAAATTATGCAAAATAAGTGTATGAGCATCACCAAACATCAAACCTTACAATAGGTAACGCGCTGGTGCATTGAACGTGATAATACCATAACCATTACGTGACCTATATTAAACCTGCACTTGTTTTACTAAATGCATCTCAACCTATTTTTTTTATTTTCCTGTTTCCACTTGTTAACGCACATTATCAGGTACGTGCTTATCCAACCAGCACATAGCGGTTCCCGGCTTTATGTCAACCAGTGTGTATCTGCACCATCTGACCCGCTCCAGCAAATAGACTGCGCCGCCGGCTGCTCTTATGGCTAAGCTAAAGGCTACAGTGTTTGGCTCCGCATCCCTTCCCTGACAGGCATTTACCAGCATGTCTGAAAACACTGATAAACGCATAGGGACGCAAATGGGGGATGACAATAATGCGAGAAGATGAGACAAAGAAACTATAGGAGCACTTGGTAAAACCACAACAGTCGCTTAACTGACGTCTTTTAGCTACGCGCCTAAATGTGCGTAAAGTGGGAACCATCTAAAAACACTTCACTTTGCATTCTGTACATTTCTGCAAGGGCTATTATTACTGCACTGTTCAACCAGCCCTATTGTATTAAGTTACATAGCAGTGAATATTACGCTTGCTTAATTGTACATTGATAAAGTTGTAATACATCACCACATATAGCAAAAGACAGCGACTATAAATAGCCGGGTGCTAAGAGCTAATGTAGCATTAAAATGTAAGCCAGTGTCCGAGGGCGTTCAGAGCATTCCAGATATTACACAGATCCGAGCTGCTAGCCACATTAGCCTGCCTGCTAACGCTGTGGCACTGTGGAAGCCCTGACGCCAAAATTAAGCTAAAGTTATTATCTAAGACGTGGGAATGGCGTTGCCGATGTGTTATCTACCATGCGATCACGGCAAACGCGCGGATTAACCCGGCAGGACGCTGGTATTGTTTTTCTCACGCTGCCACTTACTCACCTTCGTTTGCCAAGTCCGCCATTTTACTTCGACGCTCACACACCCACAACCCACCGCGCAGTCAGATAATGCAGCCGGAGGAGCGCACTGGAGAGCCGCACAGGAGAGCCCACTGCCCCCGTTTACAAACTCCCCTCGACCCCCGTGGCCTCTGCAGATACGGTTCCCTTGAACATAACCACTAAAGATGCGTAAAACGTGCCAAACTACCATCCTTTGCGGCTATGTTGTTCAACTTGGTCACAGTCTTTGGTTACAGAACTCCAAACCAAAGTTTTTCTCCACATTGTTTTTGCAGGATGAAGATGCACCTTTTTGCATTATGCTAAATAGTCAGTGCACCTTGATCTAAATATTTAATTCACTCATAAACTGGTGGTATTTAGAGTCTAAACTGTGCTCTCAGATGGGGGCAAGAGACAGTTTTCCTATAGTTTTTAAATCTTATGTCATCAGATTGTTCAAAATTCTCAAATGGAGGCAAAATGAAGCTATAACAGAATATATTTACAATGATTACCTGACGAGCAGACCTAAATGCTAATGGTTTTATGACATTATAACAAAAATCAGCAACAATTTTGAATTTTCAAGGTACAAATCTTATTTACTTTGCTTCTCTGTTAAGAAGGATGGGAAAAAAATAGTTTTCTAACTCTAAAATAGTCTGTGGGCTTCACAAAAAGTATAAACCAGGATGAAATGTGTAATATATCTGAAAATGAAGTGGAAAAACTGTTGTAGGCTCAACCTTTGTCCAGTAAAACCTCAAAATGTGTAGTTTGCCTATGTAAAAATGCTTAGTGCCTATCATCATCTCTTGTCAAATAAACAAATAATGTTAATAAACACAATAAACACAATTGTAAATGTTTTTAAACTGGGCTCTGATTTCATTCACACGTATCTGAGTGGTTTTCATTTTCCGGATTGTCCTTGATTTTTCATAATTTGTGATATTCTGAAATTAATCCTAGTTTTCACATAATAGTTGCTTATGTTCACTTAACTTTTGCCTCCAACTTCCTCTATTTTGGAATTTAGAATGTTTTTTTTCAAAGGGTTTATAGATTATATTGTACTTTGCCATGAAATTGTATTATTTATTATTTTATTTTTGCATTTGCCTTTCCCAAATATGGAACCTGATCATTTATTTAACTCATTAGACTCAAGACCAAGCTTGACAAAAATCTCCAGTTGAACAATATCAGTTTTAGCTTTCCCTGTTTGTATTAAATAATATTGTACTAAAAGAATACTGTGATGTCATGAAATCCAGCAATAACTGACTCTGCATTGGTTGAAGAATCTTGACAGAATTATTTTCTAGTTTGCCTGCATCCCATTTTTACTGCATATACACAAGAATATTTAACCAAATAGTAAATCAGCTGTCAAGATAAATTGTTTTTTTTAATTCTATAATGGGGCAACTCTAGACCCCTATCAAATGTGAGGACAAAAGGAAACTTGTGGTGAAAATTAACCAGCAAGCACAAACTTCCAAACACCACTAGATGGCGCTATAGTATCTACTTGACGCATGTGGATAAGGGAAGTAAATGATTGACCACATAACTGGGATACCTCCCTTAGTTAACACCTTTATCTCAAACTATTCAGTTGCTGTTTCTTCAAAGACATTATATGACCCCCATACCTGCATATAATGGAAAACACCTCCTGATAGTTTATTGCACAATTGTAGATATTTTTTTTCCTTGTTACAATGAACCTTAAAATTCCCCTCAGGCACAGCTTAAACAAGCCGCTGCTTGTGTTTCTACTGTTTGTTACAGAAAGATCTCATTTGTCAGGTGATCTTTGCCAGTGCACAGGACCATCTTGGTTTCTCTTTACAGCATTGGTATTTTGCCAAAGTAAATTGCTTATATAAGGATCCTATAATTTAATATTTAGCAGCAAACCAAAATATTTGTAATTGTGAACATTCATAAATTAAATGCCTTTTCCTTCAGTGTTGTGCCCTAATCATTTTAGAAACTGCTAAACTTAATTAAACTTATGAGCTGTGAGTCTGCCCATTTCTACTTTCACTGTAGGACTGCAAAAGTGAATGGTTTTTGCTGACCAGGCCTTTGGATAATGGTAACTAAAAAGTATAAAACCAGGCAAAAATTATGATTTCAACTATTTAGACCCCCATTTTCATCAATTACACTGTAACCAGTGTAAAGAAAATGATACGCTCCACCAAATGTAGGATATAACATTTACCCATATGACTGCAATGCTCAGATTACACGTCTCATGGTTTGTTTGCGTAATGACTTTTCTCATGTGTCTTTATTTCAGGACGGCAGTGAAGCATGGACCATCTCCAAAGGACAGTGTACACAAGGACATACAGACAATCAGATAAGACAAACACTTTCATTCACCTGCTCGTCTTGTGCATTACAGTTTAGCCTTATGAGGTTTTGTCACTCTTATCCACTCCCTT
>KN493608.1:13037-34067 GCA_000787155.1 Scartelaos histophorus | reverse complement strand
CTCTCTCTGATTGGCTGTGTGTGTCACGGTTTAGTCAGGATTGGCTATTCGTGCCAGTGAAAACGTTGGTTATTTATTTATTTATTTTTTTTGAAGGCGTCAGCTCATCAAAGGCTTATTGAACGTGTCTAATTCATTATCGTTTTTATTTTTAATCAGGTAATAAAATCGAAAACGAAGAATCGCCCTAGTCTACTTACAATTGTAAATCTGACTCTTAAGGAGTCAGTGTCTCACCAGTCATGAACTTCACCGCACGTCACTGTTTAGGTGGTACTTGAGACTGGTAGATCTCCTACAGTAAACAAATTCTGCATTGCATAAGTGCAGTTCGGTGAGGTATACATCCGTGCTAAAGGTGAAAGTCATCATAGTTTGCTTAATATAGACCCATCTCCCTGTCCAACTTTGAGAATAGATTAACGGTGATATTTTTTATATTGCCCGATAAGAGTCTCTCATTATCACAGCACGTTAACACCGATAACAGCCCACCACTAATTTTTATATAGCGTTTTTTCACTTTTAAAGCACTCAAAGCACTCGGTGGTGAAGTGGATTAAGTGTCTTGCCCAAGGACACAAAGACAGCATTCATCTGTAGGAGCTGGAATCAGACCACCAACCAGTGGGTCAGTGAATCTGGCCACTGTACCACTGGTATTAATGTCAAGAGTGGGATTTGAACTGCCAACCTTCAAGTCAGTGGACAAACACTTAACCAACTGAGTATTTCCATGTGCAAGGCTGTGTCCCCCTCTCTATTCCTATAAGCCTGATGTATCTTTTATAATCCACTGTCTTTCAACTGGATATATTTCTGCACACCATTGATTTATCTTTTATCAACTCTCACCATCTGCCTGGAAGGGTAAGTGCACACTGGATCATACGGCCTCTTCATTTGCGTTTAATGTCCTCTTATTTGAGAATTTTCTGAAAGTTTAAGTGGTCGCGTGTGATACATTATTCTTGGCTTGTCTCACTAACACAGAAACAATAGCTGCCAAAAAACTCACCACCAGAAAGCTCTGAAAATATGCACTCGATTCAGAAATAGTAGCATTTCGTCAAAATAGCACTTGTTTCCTCGTTCCCCATCTAGCCGTCTTTACGTGGGATTTCAACGCTACGAGAAAGGGTTAATGAATTCTTCACACAGATAGATATTGCCATGGAAACAGCTGCGTGACTGCTTGCAGCTTGTATACACATAGGAGGGAAAAAACAATAGGG
The DNA here is from genome assembly GCA_000787155.1 of Scartelaos histophorus. Taxonomy (NCBI): domain Eukaryota; kingdom Metazoa; phylum Chordata; class Actinopteri; order Gobiiformes; family Gobiidae; genus Scartelaos; species Scartelaos histophorus. The sequence goes on along the minus strand of KN493608.1, from coordinate 32,832 downwards.
CCAAAGATATTTTAAAGTTCATTGAGTAGAGGCTATTGAGATGTGATTTTAAGACAATTTTATCCCCCACAAAGAAACGCAAGCGCACCACCTCGCACCCGTCAGCTTTTCAATTTTTCCTTTCTGAGAATCAAAGGAGAGTGATTGGCATTGGGGGATGTGTTTGCCATAGCCACAAATGTAATGCATTCAAAAATATGAGGTCCGAATGCAGTGGATGGAATAAACACTCAAATATGTCATTTCTGCTCTAACACTATCCAGACTGAGAATAATTAATTCACAATATGAAACAGACCTTAGGCGATGTGCCTGGCGGTCGAGCTGAGAGAGGAGGAATAGATTGAGGCATGCTGTTTACAGAAATACAAGAAATTCGCTGCACACACAATTATACTTGTCCTTCAGTGATACAAGCTTTGGTGTATTTGTTGATGGGAGGACATAGCACAAAACACGTACTTGGCATTAGCCGTCTCCTCAGTACAAGTCAGAATGCAGACTGAAATGCTTGGATCTGCAAATATGTCTCTATAGGTAGATTTCAATGGCTTTCACTACAAGCAAAATAACGGATTCATAAATATTTTGAGATGGACTGAAAAGCTTTTAGAGACGACTCCGTAATGCAGAGATATGTGCAGTGAATCTGGCGCACTGTGGAGCTAGTAAACAACAACAAATACATAAATAGACAGAAGGGGACATAATAAATACGCGTCTGCATTAGTGACAAACCAGCAGAAATGCACTGGCCCATCGAGTCTCCTTCGAGCTAAAAGGTTGGTGTTGACTGGCAGTGGCTCTTTCCAGGTCTAATCACAAACAGGAATTCTCCCAGGGACCAAAGCACATTCCATCAGCTGTGTTCTGTCCATTACAACGCATGTCAAATGTCTGCTCCAATGCTCCGTTTTCCAAAACTTTGGAATACCGGAACTGCAGTGAGCATTTTAAAGTGCCCTTGTTACGCTACCCTACATATTAGCCTGAGTTCATTTTGAAATTTGGAGATGTAATTTCTATAACTACAGTCCCGTTTTTTCATCACTGGAACCAACAGCAGCTTCCTCTGTGTTGACTCCACTCTGATGACCACCTACTGCACACTGAATATATCCTTGAGGTGTCGTGCCTTTGGACTATAGAATGGACTCGAGCTGGGATCAAAACACCCACATTTTGACTTGGCCAGTGCTCTCCTACGTCATATCCCAACTTGTTTTTTGCATTTGAAAATTGTATTAACTGGACTGAACATATGACTTGTGAGTGCATCATATAATCTGCTTCCTCAAACTGAACCAACATGATGTAGGAGTGGTTTCAAAGTCATGCTGCGTTGAATCGAGCCAGCTCTATTTCTTCACTGTGGTTAATTAAAAAGAGATGGACTCCACCATCCCCTACCCACACAGTAGGGCGATCTGTGGTCAAGAATAATTACACAGATGTAAGCAGATCATAACCAGATAATATTTTTAGTCATTCCCGGTGGGTTTCGATAGTACTGTGGGATATTTTAATTGATGAGATAGCCCGTACCTGCCACAGGTTACAAGATTAGGTGACTATCATATAGCTTATCGTAGAGGCACACAGAGATAAGTCATAAAGTAAATTAGGGGGAGGCTGTGACTATGCCAGCCATGTATGAGGAGAGATATTATCTTATTTGCCAAATGAGCCATGAATGGACAGTTTTATTGCTTCATATTACATACCAGTCTTCGTGGTTGCTGGCCTTCATGCTTAGCTTTGGTTTATATTAGACAAAAACTCAACTTACAGGAAGATGTAACAGACCCTGGTGTTGTGTTCCACTTTGTCATTTACCTGTCCAGTCTGATCCTACGGTGGCTGACAGGGGCCAAATCCACTGCAATGGCCCAATGTGTCTCAGTTAGAGAAAACAGCTTCAAGGACAGAAACAATGCAAATTAAAAAATTCAAACACAAGTTTAATTGAGGCACAAACAAAGAAGAAGAGAGCTGTTACACCGAGAGCGCCCCCTGCAGGTTTGGTCCACTTCCATTGTGATGACTCTTTGTGCACCATTTTTTGTTTGCAGGTGTTTTCTTGGTTTTCATTGTTTGTGCTTGGCATTGTTTCTCTATTTGCATTTGATGATTATACATTTGTCTTTATTTCTTGCAGAACGTTTTGCTTGTACCTCGTTTAAACTTATGTTTGAGTCTGTGAATTTTCTTTTTTTTGTACTTGAAGCTGTTTTCTCTAACTGAGACACATTGGGTCATGTGACAAGTGAATCTAGGGCCGTATTCTGTCTCAGATTGACAGCAGGATTAACCAATCAGAGAGACACGTGGTATGATCACGTCAAAAACAAACATGGCTGCTTATGTGTTAAAATGGGGAAAAAACAACATGAGACACAAAACTAATTTTGGCAGAATCAACAATTGAAGCATAAAACTATTATTTGTTAAATACTTTGTTTTGAATGCAAACAGTTTTGAGAGGAGAGGTCTTTCACATTTGAAAGTTATATGTAACAAAGCTGTGGTTGGACCGTCTCAAGTTTGGATGGGAAATTTTCACTCTGTTGTCTGGGATCCAGTCCCTCCTGGATTCTAACAGACTGTAGAAGGGACTGGCTGGTAATGGATTTGTAATGGATTTTCACATTTTCCTAACTTTAAAATAAAGTCAATAAAGCTATATGCCAAAAAGTAGATAAAGGTAGGGGGTGTACAAAAAAAAACAAAAAAACATGCAGTCCAAGAAAAGAAGTTCGAGGCACAACATCCGTCATTTGAACATGGAAAAACACGCCTATGTATTTGGACTGGCAGCCTTAAAGAGAACACTGTGTCTCCACTGTTGATGTTCTCTTCATGGTTTCACATCAGGCTGTTTGGTTGGTCTTTGCCAGCTTGGTATTACCTGCAGCAGCACATCTCCACTCTAAAATTACTACATTTAAATGCATGTCAGGACCACTGGATAACTGGCCTGCAACAATTTAAAGACAATTTTCAAAATGAATGTAATTTCAGAAACTTTGATTGAGGTGTCGTGATTCAAATCTTCTGAACTGCATCAGCACATGCCCACTGCACAGTCTGATCACACTAGGAGAGACTAAGAGAAGCATTCAACTGTAAGAAGAAGAAACAGTCAAGAAAAGATTGAATGTGTGCTTTTGCACATGTACTCACTCATATTAGATCAGCAACAACAACTCACCACTTCAAACTACGTGTACTTTCATTATTTTTGTTCTGGTCTGCTATAACGACTGCAACAGTTTGCTGCAGCAAAACTTGATTTTCCCTGGGGATTAATACAATTTCTCATCTTCACACACTGACACTGATTGTAGAGCGGCGCTGTATGTCCCTGTAGCTCTGTCAGCTCGGAGATCCTCCTCACCCACATCTGCACAATAACAGCTGTGACTGGCATCAAGTCACATTTTACACTTTCCTAATTAACAGCTCAGCCTGGTCAGGGGGGAGCAGGAAACTAATCCACTGTATACATGGAAAAGTAATGACACAATGCAGAATGACAAGACGCAGGGAAACAAGCAGGTCCTGTGATATGACAAGAAGAGGATTTTGGAGGAAGTGCATTCAGACTTTAGATTTCAATGCAGATGAGACGTGGGCTTTGAAATACAGAGGAATTTTGCACACCTGCAGAGTTGTGTTGATTCACTTCTATTGATCAAGCGTCCCATCAAGCCACTGCAGATATATTATGGTCATTCTGTGCTATAGGGCAGTAAAATCTTACTTATTACCCCTTTACAGTAATGTGTTCCCCTTATTTATGGCCAACATTATTTAGCCTGATATTCACTTTTGAATGAGCTCAGATTGTATGGCAGCCTTGAGGCCCCCATGTTTATTGCACATCACAGAATAGATGAGTAGAATTTAATTAAAAGAAAGTCTAGTGCTTTAATTGTTATAGTCTGAAAACTATCAATCAAACAAATAGGCAATATGAAATTAAAATGATTACACATGTGTTATCCTCTGTAATGGAATTTTTAAAACATACTTTTGATTAAAGAAATTCAGGAGGTGTCCAAAAAGAGCTATATAAGTCTTATGTATCATTATTATCATTTATTATGTGGGGGGTCTACTACTGTTCTTACAATGAGGGTTACTTCCATACTGTGCAACATTCCAGACCGTTGTTACAACAGTAAAAACAGTCTAAATTAACTTTATTGTAATTAACCCTTCTTGCACATACTGGTTTGCCAATCTACTGTCTATTCTGTCTGAATTTATACCATTATTTATTATCCTTACACTTGAAACTTGCTCTGACTAAATTGAATTATGGACTGCAAATAGTTTCTAATTATTTACAATAACTTCTGTTACCAGCTGCCTCTGAATTATCTGCAAATGTTCATTTTTTAGCTGGTTGTAGCAACAGTAAGGAAGCCAACATCTTGAATAACACCTTTTTTTCACGGGTGCTCCCAATTCTTCCTTGGCTTCAATTTGAATGTGATGAGGAGTCTCTCTCGTCTTCCACAGAAGGCGTACAGCAGACTGACTGTTTTGGCCCAGTGTCTGTTAGCAGGCCTGCCCACGCTTCTGAGCAAGATCTGGGCATCTCCAAATCACTGCACTGGACAGATAAATGGGTCCTCCCACACACTCAGAACCAGCTCTACTTCAGATGGGACACTGTATTTTATATGACTGTTTGACCTTCACCAGAGGTCAAAAGATTGAACCAGGGGGCTCGCACGGTAATAACAATAGAGCCGTGTCATATAACTTTGTGTTTAATGGGAGATGGAGCAGCTCTGACAGTGGCGGGCCAGTGCAGCAGATGGCTTTCACATAATGACCCACCAAAAGTTACAAGCATGAAATTCAGAGACAGCCTGAAGGCCAAGGTCTAGGCAGAATAAGTAACCTATTCAGTAACCTCCATTTTGAGAAAGTTAATTTTCTTCATCGTGTCCATGTCAAGTCACACCTCGAAAAATTGCAACCTAAAACTACAGAATTGGACTACAACAAACTTCGATTTTAACTTTGATATCAATTGTTAGTCCCTTTCCTTAAGAACATTGATTGTATGCCTTATTTCTGTTGATTTATAATTGTACTGGTATATGACATTATTTAATAGGAAATGATGCTTGAGTTTGTATTCTATTTGTTATAGCATAAAAGAAATGAACACAGATTTAATTTGATCATATATAGGTACACAATGCAAAGTGCAAATACAACTAGAAAAAAGTATTTTTTTCCATCCTCATATAGAAAAGCTACATCACTACATCACATACTCCCTGGAAATTCATCTTTCAACTGTTACGTTTGTTGTAACACTTAAAACCAGGAGTATTTAGATATGAAATTAGCTCATTCAAAATGTGTAATGGGAATGGGATACTTCTTTGCTTCCATTGAGGAACTTTGTGATGACATAGCATTTTAAAGGATCTATACATTCCCATTATGAGCAGCTCCAGGAGTAGCAATACTGTTCCAAAACCATTAATACAGCATTAACAAGGTGTCTTTATGATTGGTCGGGGTGGCAGGGATTTGAGATGGCAGAACGCAAACATCCCTCTTCTCATAATCTATATGGGAGCATTGATGGTGCTATACATCAGTGCTGTGGACCAGGACCCAATCCCTTAAATCATACAGGTAGTAGAGCTGCGTGATGAACAACAATATGCTGCGTCTCTCTCATATTTCACTGCTCTGATGGAGGAAGGAGTGGCTCAGGTGCCAATTTCAGACAGGAAGTCCTTGCTGATGGGAATGCTGCCGACTGTATATAGTATTGACAAGAACAGAATTGACTTTTTACATTTGGAATACATATAAATAAGACCGAACGTTATGACCATCTGCTCAGGTTTTCACCCCAGAGCGTGTGTTGTCATTGCTGAAATTGGGGTAGTTTCTTTAGTTTGATTAAATGTTGTCCTAATTGTTCATTATCTGTCTGTGGGTTTCATGGTTACCAAAAATAAAATTAAAATAATCAGATAAACCAATAATTATTTAGGATTTTTGGTGTTTACATGCACAAAAACATCTGATTATTAAATACATCTGGTGAATACATAGATTTTTTTGAGTAATAGTTGCATTTAGCAGACAAATTATCATGGATTTTCAAATGACTCAATATTTAACATTTTTTCTCTCATTGTAGCCATAGCCTCACAGTTTTCCTTGTCAAAAACCAGCAAATGTGGAACAATCAGAAAGAATTCACATCAGAAGAAAAGTTTACATAACATAACAATAATAATACAGAAATCAGATAATGGTCATATTTTTTAGTTTAGTTACGAATATCTACTGCGATGAGTGAAGCCACAGTAGTCGCGGGAGTCTCCAGTCAGTGTGATTGTAACAGTATTGAGAATTCCATGAGTAATATCATCACCTATTTGCCACTTCTTTTACACTTTAAAGTCTAGTGTTGAGACGCCATCTGTACTACTCGGAATGCACCAGCCAAAAACAACAAATGCGCGTCATCTGGCTCGGCAAATCGCATTTCCAGCATCCAAAGCCTTGTAGTGACTGTGAATGAATGAGTGATAAGGAAGTGTTACAAATCAGTGTTGCTAGGTTCTTTCCTCAAGTTGGACCAATCAGTGTCTAATAAAAACATAAGCAGATTTATCATACAAAATATTAACTCTATTAAAATGGAAAGAACAAATGAACATTCAGATTATTATTATTTTTTTTTACACAACAGGTATAAAGTGGCCACTAATCTAAACAACCTGCAGTCCATTGTAAAACATAGGGGTAGCAAATGGTTATATTTCCATAATAAAAAGAGAATCGTAAAAATACAGATTGCATAGATTTTAAGCTTTTTGTTTGTTAATAGTTTTATGGTGTTGAAAAGTTTTTTGAACAGGAAGTAGCATTGAATTCTAAAAGGGAATATTAACACAAAATGTTCCAATAAAAATGATACAAAACACAAATAAAATAAAAGTGTTATTAATGCATTATAGTATTAATTAATTTGTATTCACTCTAATCATAACTATTGTGCAATCTCTAGCAACTGCTTACGTTTTGGCTAATAGGTCACACTACAGAATTACCTCTGCTGCTGTTCAACTAGGAGTAAAACAAGGTAAGAAAATCCCAAATATATATGCTAAATATATATTGTTGTTAATAAATGAGTAGTTTAATTTGCCATATGCAAGTTAGACCAAATGAGTCTCTAATTGAAACCTGCACTTTTGTTTGGATCACTGCGCCACTTCCATAGTTGACATTTCTTTATGGATTTCTTGCTTTCTTTGCTCCGCTGCTTTGTTAATGAGCAGGATCTCATCACTTAGCAGCTTCTGGGGCTAATAGAATTAAGCCATTACTTTCAAATGGCCACAAAGAGCTGTGTAGACGTTCATATTTTCAACTGGAAGCGTATTGCTGCTATTTGTAAGCATCAGTTTTCTTGCAATGAACTGGATTGCTTTTAGTGCAATGGGAATTCCACTGCACAGGCTTTCATTAAAATCATCTGTCATTCTGCTGTTGCTTCTGCAGTTATAGGGTACATTCACAACATTTCAGTGATGTTATAATTTAAAATGGAGAGAAGAGACATGGGCTTCAGCCTCCTGTTTTGGGTGACATCTCCAGGACAATTCAAAAGATATCATATTGTTTTAATATTGGCAATTGCAACAATCCTATTTTTTATTATCCTGAAACCCTCTGTTGTTAGAAGAAACTGTATTTATGTATTTATTGTCCAAATATAAACACAAACATTAATTTATGGCCCAATGCCTACAGTAGCAAACAACATTTTTCATCATCAGACAGAATATAAATGCAGTTTTTTGTGATGGCTAAGGTTATAGTATATTTGGTCAAATCATGCTATTTTTAGACCACAATAAAATATATAATGGACAGGTGGTCATCATAATACATTATATTTATCAGCTGTACAATAGAGGCCTGCCCTTTACAACTTGAGCATCCGCTGTAATGTCCACGCCTCATTGGTCGTACTGTTGGTAAATGATCAATAAATAGATATGGTGATGGAGAGGGAGAGGAGGCTCTTCTTGTCTGCTGAATCTTTACAATTGAATTATTTGGCTTTAACCATGTTGGTGATAATGCATTACTACTTAATTAGAACAGTGGAGCATGTCTTAAACTGCTCTTGTGATGTACAGTCGGAGCTGCTTTCCGTGTCTGTGTGCTGCCTGTGCCACGGGGGATTTCCATGGGAGCAATCCGGGTTAAATTCCCTCTTAGCAGCCCCGTGGTGGGTCTGAAGAAGCAGTTGTAAGAATCCTCCATTCACGCAAGTTTCTCTCTGCTTTCAACATGTTAAATATTGAATCTTGCTCGTTGGTAGACCTTTAGGCAGATTGGAGATTGAGTCGCCATCCAAACTACAGATTCCCATTAGGAACAGCTGCCAAGGTCACACTGGGGGTAACATATTTGTGCGTGTGTGCGTGTGTGTGTGCGTGCGTGTGCGTGTGTGTGTGCGTGTGTGTGCATGTGTGTGCATGTGTGCATGTGTGTGTGTGTGTGAGCTTCAGCTGAGGGACCTGGGACCTCTCAAAACAGCTGTGCATCTCTTCACAATGACTGACTCACACGAATACATTGCTCAGGTAGTAGTAGTTAATCTTTTCTAATTCTAAGCTTGAATCCATTCACTAATTTAAATTTTGTATAGTAAATATGAAGAAGAATATTTAATTTAGTTACAGAATACTGATTTCATGGTCCAATTAGAGGAATATATTCTGAAAGCACTTACTCATTTAGTTGCATATTACACTGTAAGAAAACATAGGATTAAAATAGCTTTATGTTGTTGGACAGTTTGTTATGCATTTATTTAGCAATGTTTAGAACAGGAAAATTAGATGTGATATGTTTTTCCATGCAGACTGGAGCCTAAATTGCATGATCACCATCACAGGCTCAAAACTTCATTTCTCTTCAGACTGACTTTAACGGTCAGTAACGCAGAAACACTTTGCATACTTTGATTTATTTTATTGTTTTGAATGTTTTTATATTGTCTTGATTTTATTGGAAAGCTCTTTGGTCACCGTGTGTTGTAAAGGGCTCTATAAATGAAGATTGATTGATTGCATGATCAAATACCACAAAGCATTCTTTAGAGTTTAGGAAAGTAACTTTATTCAAAATGGCAACAAATGAAAACATAACTGTACTGGAATGCTGTTAATAAACAAAATAAATGTATTTTCAGTACACGTATGTACTTCTCAACATTGTGTATATTCAGAACTCTGTTGTCTAATGATTTAGTCTGAATTAAATAGGAAATCAATATTACAGATATTACATATGAGTGACCTGCCTGTCCTCCCTCACTGCCATGCTCTGAGATGGCCCAGTGTTGAATTAAGCTCACTTGAAGCCTGATTATGCATTCTTCCGTAATGCAGCCTTCAGTGGCCACTAATTTAGAAGCACTATCTTCCCCAGGGCTTATTTCTGCTTTGCTTGGTACATATGAATTCCCATATAGATGATTCACCTCATCGAGCTCTGCACTCATGAGGCAGGTTGTGTGGGGTCAGAAGTGTTCTCTTTATATCATTTTTTGGTGAGCTTGTATATGACTGACCCTAAAAGTAGGGGGGGTAACACTGCTCTCTTGGTGTCAACCCAGATGTGCATGGCTCAGTGTTCTACATGGAGACTCTCATGGACAGTACAGTATCAAGCAAAAAGACAAAAGGAGGCTGCAAACAAATGGATTGTGTGCAATTGGCGTGAACATAAGAGCAGAGGTTTGGAGGAAATGAGTACTGCGGGTTGAGGAGGAGGTTTGAGATGGAAATCTCTTTAAACAGGAAGAACTGGGGTCTAAATGGGAAACCTACTACATGCAATCACTGAATAGAACATGAAAGTATGACTTAAAATTACGCTAGGCACGATAATTACTATATCCACTCATTGTTCAGTATATGAAAGCTGGAACAATATTTTATGGGGCTAAGTATTTATTGTGTGTACATTTTCTTGGCACTAATGGGAAATATTTGTTTTTTTTTGGCTATATGACAAGATTTAAGCTTTAAAAGGTTAAATTAATAACTTCTGTAACTCATTACAGATGCAAACTAAGTACTGAAGAGAGAACAAGGGCACCTCTAAACGCACCTCTAAACTCAAGCCCAAAGTAGCTGAACCTATCAGAAGAAAATAAGAATATTAGAGTCAGATGAGCCAAAATGTACAGTACTGATTCAGATGCAACAAAAAATGTAACGGTTAATGGATTTGTAAATACTAATTCACAAACCTCAAACTTTACTTTAATGCTATTTATGCATATGCGTGCTGAGACAGACTGGTGGTACTTGAATTAAAATAAAAGCAGTATCATTTTTGGTCAGTATAGAAAAATAGTGCAATAATTTCATTTCAATTTTGTTTTTACAGTCGATTTTGAAGTTGATTTTGAGTTTAATTTAAGACAAAGAATAAAACACAGTGCAAAAATCAAATGAAAATTGAAGAAAAGAAAACAACTACCACATAACAACTTAAAAGTAAAAGCCACCCCAAACTTTCTCAAACAATCACATAAATCTCACTGCCTTCACATCCAGACCTTATGTTGGTCTGTGCATAATCTGCTAGACATGTTATAATGACTTGTTGTCCTCCATTATTAATGATAAGCATTCTTGTACCATCCTCATGGTCCCTGGTTTGTCAAAGCAACAGCAGTATGTCCCTTTACAACGTGAATAAAACATACAGGGGATTTGTCGTTCATGATTCCAATATGCCCTTCATGGATTTCAGCTTCTTGTTTTATGCAACATTTTGATTATTATGTTTATGTTTTAAATGGTTAATCACTATGACAACAGTTGTAATTTTTTCATCATTCTGAAACCCATAGATTAGAGATAGACCAATATATTTTTTGGCCAATATATATCAGGCTAGTATTTGCATTTTTTGGTGAATTTGCCTTAAGTCTGAAGCAGAAGCCTATATTTTTTTTGCCAAATAAGGTACGGCAAAAAAGTGACTTCACTGCGCTCTTATCCAGTTTGCGGTAAACAAAGTTGAGTTTGAACTAAATTCAAATTAGATAACTTGGGTAAAATTTCCAAAATCTGCCGTACATACAGTTCAAGAAATATCAGCAAAGTTTATAGGTCATCAATTTTCCTCGATTCTTAACAATCATACCGACATCGGCCTTGCAAAAATCCATGTCAGTTGATCTCTACCATGGACAGCAGTACCATTTTATATTTCCATGACACATACAGAACCATGCTTCAGTGTCCACCTTCCCTCATGTGTTTGCAGACTATGTAGCTCGTCCCCTGAGTATGCTCTGGTTATTTGTGTGTGAAGATCTTGTGGAGGTGCATGAAATGTGCCACATTTGTTGCCTTCTGATCTCATCTGACAGAGCTGTGAAAAAAACGGTGGTGACAAAACACTGCTGATTTGTGCAGATGTGGATGGTCCTGAGGGAAGCCCACTGCACACGCGCTTCATTGATTTCCCGACTGAGGCTAACTGCGAAACCAAGAGGTCAGCGCCCACTGCCCTTGTACTCCTATTCACGCATTTAGGAGAATGGGATGTATACAGCTAAGTAGAATATCACATTGTGCGCTCATGTCAACGCCAGTGTCAGTACATAGCATAAGTGAATGAACAATGTGGCGAGATACAGAGATAGATCGCTGTAATTCCGATAAGTAACCTTGGACACTCTGGTTAGACCCACTCTGGTCCGGTAAAGCTATTGGTTTTTCTCTACTTCTTGTAAAGCACATTAGAAACCACTACATCACGCTGTCAGTTCACGAGTGGCATGCTACTGTCTCCATGCACATTCATCATGCCATTACACAGAGGCTCAGGGAGGGAGAAGGCAAAGGGGAAAAAAGAAAAATATGATTTCTACAGCGTTGGGAATTCATTTGGGATGTCAAGGCCAAAACATGAAGAGCTGCTCAGTGGGCCAGTAGTGCAATATCATCCTATATTCCATCATTGTCGTTTCTCGGTTTAAAATCATCCATCTGTCTCGCTTGCAAAAAACTTAGTGCATATAGTCTTTTATTTTCTATATTCAGCATTATTGGTATGTTCCCAAAGAGCTTTATATGCAGAAGGGAGAAATTGCATACAGTAATCGGTTTAAAATAGATCTGCGCCATAATGTAAAGATGCATTTTTATTATATTTTATTATCTTTTTTTCTGCTTAGGAGATTTGTTTTGTGGGCAAAGTGCTGACATGCCCTCCTCCATTGTGAGTGCTCTTGTAGGATTCTGAGGCTGAAAGACAGGATTGATTTATAAATCTACCTCCTTGGGCCTGGAGGTATTGATAGACCACTCGTCACACCACATCTTATTGCTGCTATTGATTGCGTTGTATTTCAGTAAGGGGAGGGGCCAGGAGGGTGAGGGGTGTGTGACCTTAGAATCTGTTGTGTGTATTGCCCTGAGCTGTCCGTCGCTGGATGTCAACGGGCCACATGCTGTCTGAGTGATATTAGAGATATAAAAATGTCTTAATTTTATTACTAATGCTCAATAATGTATAATGCTAACTTTCCTTTTGGTCTGTTTGCTGTCTCAACAATATGCACCTAAAGAGGTTTTATGATTTAGTTTAATCAACTCTAACCCACAGATTTATATAGGACATTATAACGTCAAAGGCTGTTTTCTCACAATGCATTTATTTCCCTTAGAGACAGAAAGATTACACCTTAAAGTAGCACCAATACCCGACTTTCCACCCAACTGAATTTTGAAGGATCACACTGAAGGATTTATTTATATCTAAGCCTTCTTTCTAACAAGTTTACTCCAGCAAGAAATGTTAATCTGTTCCATAAATACTAGATGCAATGGGAATTTTTACACACAAAAGTCATAAAAACAAACTACAGAAGAAGTTCCAAAGTGATATCACTACTTTTTTCCTATTTACCTGCTGTGTCCTTTTCGTTTCATGTTATTTGGTTCAATTAATACACAACCTCGTTCTTACTTAGGTTCTAACACAATCACAAGGTTCCTACAGTACATGCATGTAGTAGTTTTTTTGGTACTTAAGTTTTTCTTAGTACTTGACTATATTGACTATATTAACTTTGCTTAGCTCTTGGCTATGAAGGATTTTCTTGGAAATGAAGCATAGCCTCATGATGTTCAAACGTTCAAAAATGAGTTTTTCCAGTATGCCTATTGTGGTGTTTTCAGTAAATAAAGTAATACATAATTACTAATTGTACATAGATTTTGAAGGTCAGAGTTAGAAGTAGCTTAGAACTGGCGCCGATGGCACACAATTTGTTTTTTAATGTATGTGTGTATCACAGAGTGTACAAAAACGTGGACTAAGTGAGCGTGACGTCACCCATAGCGTTCAGCGCCACTCAAATGAGGCTCGTGATGCTTCACGGTTACAGGAGCGAATCTGGAGCCAGGCTCTATAGGATATATAGGATTTTTTGATGAATAAAATAGCGGGGGAAAAAATTCAGGATCATGTAGAGCGCGTTAATACGAGCATTTTAAGACCAAGATGACGAGGCTCACAGCAGCAGGTACAGAGAGACGAGAGACAAGATCCTAATGTAAGTCAATGGGAGCCAGAGTCAGAAGGAGCCGGAAGAGCCTCCTGGAGCACTTCCTAATTGGCACGCGACAGCTATTTGTATGTCCATTTGTATACATGGTCTGTGGTGTGTATTTAAATACACTTTGTCAAGGGAGACAACTTCACCTTTATTCTAAAAATAAAATTATCCACACAACTACTGCACTTTGGAATAACAGCTTCTGGTGGTCCATAATTGCATACAAATACATGTATATTTATAACCCCTGTGTGTGCGGTTTTGTGTGTGTGTGTGTGTGTGTGTGTGTGTGTGTGTGTGTGCGCGCGCGCGCGCGTGTGTGTGTGTGTGGATGTGTGTGTTGGTGTGCTCACCAGGCGCTGTGCTTATTTTGAGTAATGAAAACCGCATGATGGGGCAGGACTGAAACTATTTAGCACTTCTGTTAATGTTTGTGTTGGCATGCGTGGGACAGCTCTGGAACTGTGACAGGTGAAGCCTCCACCTGTGCCCGCTGGGTGCACCTGCTCCCTCACTGGCAGGTGACGCATGGGGGGCCGGCTGTTGCCCTGGGTTACGGGCACACGGGCATGAGGTTTTCTTTTCGGGCCAATCTGGATGACCGTGGGTGAGCACTTAGTTCCTGGGGGCTCCCGGCATCTGTCAGCGCTTATGGACTGGCACGACGTAGCAACATGTAATTAAAAGACAACAGCGCAATGTAGCATGCACTAGCTTATATACTTGACAAAGCAGGGAGTTCTCAAGTGAACTGCTGACTTATAAATATAATATTTTAATTTTTTTTTCTAACTAAATACTTAATTTATATTGCATTTTTATCAGGATAATACCTGCATATATAAGAAAAGGGTTTGAAGTCACATGGGGCCTTATTCATAAAACATAATATGGAATATTAGTTAAAGTGTGTATGTACAGACAAAACACAAACTTCTTCCTCAAATGTACTCAATTCTCATCTCTCTGTACCCATATCGCATTCTGTCTCTGTTTTTTTTTGTTTTTTTTTTTTTGTTGTTTTTGTTTTAAAGACATTGAAAGTTGTGTATGTAACATTTTTGCATGTATGTATATTTTATAAATAAGACCCTTGGAAGAAAAGGTGATTTCTTTAATTTATCTTTGGCAATATCACCAATTTTAACAACTACATGTATTTATTTTACCTGATGATATTCTGAGCCATACAAATGTTGCTATTTAAAATCCAGTGAACACCTCCTCTCAGACATGTAGTTTTTCCCCAGAATAGGCGCTCACACTCACATTCTTGCCCTCTATGTAAACAGTACACAGTCATCGTCAGTGGCATGCATGTGCTTTGATTCCTTTATATTAACGCTAAGGATCACATCAGTGCCAGAGTATTCCTGTCTGCTCCGTATGTTTTATGTTCTTCTGCGAGCGAGGCGAGGCCCCACCCCCTCCCCCTCTGTAGGTACCATTATAGCTCCTGACTGTTCTCTCTGCACCTCTACATGTGCATGTATCTGTGCCTGTAACGCCACTGCACACTCACTGCATATGTTTGTTCTGCATCTGCCATGTGACTCCATCCAACGAAGGAATCCCGCAGCCTCAGTATATCAGGCTTTTTCCTCTCATATTGCAACACATAATAGTACAGATTCAGAGGGCAATATATACATCCCTTTTATAATAATGAATACAAGAAAATGCATTCAGTAATCAGTAAATCAGTAAAAAGTAAGTTTTTTGTACTGTATGTGATTAACAAAACAGTTAACGGAATTGTCAAATCAAAATCACCATTGAAAATGCATCTCATGTCACTGAAATCATGCATTTTTGTATTTAGCCATACACAGGATCAGGTGGTTAAGAATGTGTTGAAAATCTGGTGCTATATCGCAATTTGAAACTTGGGAGTTTGAGTCTATTTGCATATCTCAGCAAGATTCTGTAAAAGTGGGGAAAATGGGGAAACCCCCTTCAAAAGAGCTTTTTTTGTTCTCATGAAAGTGGGCCTCACAGTGGCAGCAGAATGCAACAGCATCAGAGTTTTAGAGGGAGAATTACTCTTACAACAGCACGGTCATTGGCTGAGAGCAGGAAAGACAGCTCAATCCTACTCCTGTAGGGGGAGGGGGACTAGAGCATGCAGAGGAGAGGAAAATCCAAGAGCTCCTGAATGATCCTGGAGAAAGAACACAATTAAACATGGACACTGGTGGGTCTGATAATGGAATATCTGACAGACAGGTGGAGGGATGATAACTAGACAATGAGATGCTATATGTTGCCATGGAGATGAGCAAGTCTCCCAAGCCTCGTCATTTTCCTGACTCCTCCCGTGAATGCAAGGTTAAAAATAGACATGGTAGAGAACAAAGAGCTATTTAAAAAAAGAAGAGAGGAGATGAGAAAAGAGGGACTTTTTCTCTTGGCGTTGGAGGTGTGGAGGTGTGAAGGCAGACATGGTGGAGAGGCATCGGTCAAAAGGAGGCACGCTGTGAGTGGCAGGCGCCTACACAGGAAATCCCATCATTACCATGTGGCATTATTAAAGCTGCAGCAGGTCTTAGCGACAGTAGCTTTGGTCCAGTGGCTGTCATGTTCTCCCTCAGTGAGATTAGCTCATTGATTATCATCGACTGGGTTGTTCCTTTTTTGTCATCATTTACATTTTCCACTTTATAATATTAAAATTATGCATTGCAAAGGAAATTATTATCTTAGTTGTTAAAATGTTTACATAAACATAATTATTATGTCATGTCTCTAGAAATATCTTCTATCAGACCTGGGGATTCTAAGGCCCACAGGCCGCCCAACTCTGACTGGCCTGCGAAAGGCTGCTTGGAATTAAGAAAATAAAACCTACTTTCAAAATTATGCATAATGCATGGACTAAACAGCAGTGCTTTTACTTTAAAACCTGTTTACAGAGTACGTGCATCGTTTATGTACAGGTACTCTGAAACAAGTCCCGAGTGCATGTGACTAACAACAAGTCAAGACTTTTGGCCTGACCCTCCTCAATATTTTCTGCTTCTCATTTGGCCTCTGGGGAAAAATAATTGCCCACCCCTGTCTTATATTGATGCAAGACAAACACCATGCAACTCTTCTGGTGGGTCTGCCACCTGCTTGACTCCATGGAAATATTATTATTTTGCCTAAAATGTGAAGCAGTGGGGCATCGAATTGATCTATGTCCACAGAGAAAAGCAGGTGACGCCCCTAGGCCACATCACAGGTCAGGTCAGCCCCCTCACAGTAACTATGTCTTTCCAAATACTTTTAAGTAATAAACACACCTCTAATTGAAGAAAAAAAAAATCCAAAATAGATAAATAATAATAATAGTAATAGTAATAACTGGTTAATATTTCACCATCTTTGTTAATATTATAATCATTCAATGAACCATAATTTTCAACTGTTATTTTTAATAAGTTTGCTTTTGTATCTTATACAAAGACATATTATTATGAAACCGAGCAGATGTTGAATCCCTATGGTCTAAACAGAGACATTTCAACCTATTCTTGGTCTTATCTGTGACAGCTCACTGATCACTGGGAGCCCTGGGAGACAGGCACACACCACATCATCAGTGGAATCGATCAGCGCCGTCCAAATGTCTGAGTCTGTGTGTAGGACGGGAAGAAACAAGAGAGACTCAGCTCCACCTGTTTGGAATTCATTTAAAGGACGCCATTATCTCAGAGTGAATTCCCAGATATGATGTCACACAGGGTCGGGAACTGAATGAGCCTCCTTGAGAAAAGCAGAGTGACGTAAGCAGACTGACTATCTCTTCTGATTACTGTAGAGTGGACAGAGGGTTTAGAAGGTTGCTGAAGAAACCTTACAATTATATTACATTGTAAAATTTAGGGATGTTGTCCACTAAACATCCTAAAAGGCAACAAAAGCTCCAGACATTATTAGCATTGACGTAATACTTAGAGAAGTAAGAGTAAACCTCATCTTCATGAAAAAGCAGATTCATCTGTCCATTCACTCGTGAAAATCCAAATCAATCTATGCTTTCTCAACTCCGCTGTTATGCCTATAAATTAATCAACCAAACAAGACAAGGTTATCTGACCAGCCAGTCTCTTGTACATTCTGTTTGAATCCAGACAGCTCTGGAACCAGACAACAGAGGGTGAGTTTAGTTTAGTTTATTTACTTTTTTTTTTGACAAGGACCATGTACAGGAGCATTAATCAAAGAAACATTGAAAAGATTCTTTCTACTAAACTGTAGCTCTCAGAGCTAATTTCCATTTATAGTCCTTGAGACAGACAAAACATAGAACACTATAATAGCATAAACAATGCAATCTATATACGACAGGTACAAAGACATTAAATATCTCTATCCTATTCTCCCCCTGCTCCCTCTGTGGCCTTAATCAGGTATAGTTTAGTTGTTAGTTAATGTTGACACTTCTGCGTTGTTAAAAAATATGTTCTTTCTAAACTTTCTGAAATTCTTGTAACATTCAGAACAAAATATATAACTTATTTTACTGGAGATAAGAAATAGTTTGGTCCTTTGATTGTTGATTTGGCAAAATCAACAATCCCCACTTTTTTTTTTCTTTTTTTTTTTGGCGTAAGCTGTCCTGTTTGTTTTTGACACAAATGGATCATGTGTCTTTCTGATTTGTTAATCTGCCTGTCATTCACACCCTCTGAAATCAGGGAGACAGGGTGGGTTTCCCCCAGGCACTCTTGTTTTCCCCATCTATCAAAAACATCTACAAGAAGTTCAATCCTCCAAGTTAAGGCAATCCTGACAAAACCTGCCTCATGATCTGGAGACGGGTCCCTGGGTGCTACACTGTGGCATTGAAGGATGGGTGAAACTTCCCAGGTGTCTGCCTTTGTAGAGTTTGTTACAATGACCTCTCCTGGAGGAAGATTCTCCTGTAATCGATAATATGAAGTAAATAAGTAAAGGAATCAGTATGCCCCTACATAAGTGCTCAGTCTTGCCAGCCATCAAGATGCGAGTCCTAAAATGAAAGTAGGTTTACTGTGTGTACCCAGGGGACCGCGGGGTCCAGAGAGAGACCCAGAGAGTGGCAGCTGGCCCACACTAACAGGACAGGCTCTGATAGGATACTCCCATCTGCTGCTCAGTTTCTAGATCGTCCCACTGCAAACCTCTGGCACTGGGGGAGCGCCCTGAGAGCCCCGCTGTGCTGCTGCCCCGTCTCCTCATCAGATTATTTACACAGACAGTCACAGTTGTCTGGAAAAGTGACAGCACAAGTTGAAGCAGAGACATGAGAAACACAACATTGCTGCAAACCCAAACTAAGCACTGGAGTCATAGAGGAACATGGGACTTGTTCAGGTCACTACTTTTGGTATTTTTGTGCAGTATTAGGAATTGAGATTTACATATTTTCTGCAATAAAGGATGTTCTTTTAAAGGTGCACAGGGCTATATAAGTATCCTAATGCAGCAGAGTCGGTCACAAACTTATCTCCATCATGACATTATGACATTACATTTTACACCTTGCATTTATTCAGTTAGTAGTATTTTTTACCTTGTAATTTATGGTGTAAATTCCATACTATAGTACATTATATATTTATATATTCAAAGTTCACAGTACCAATCAGTCAATTATCAATAGACATAGGTACTAGTGTCAGTCCCACCTAAACATAAAAAATAAAATGTGCTTCACCACAGACCAGTTCTAGCTGATGTGTATATCAGACAATAGGTGAAAGATTCATTGTGGCAACCCTGTTGGGATAAGAATATAGGAGAATATGTTGCGTTATTAACTGATCAATTAACCAACTTTGTTATAATTATAGTAGCCTAGACACTAAACCTCCGTGGAGCAAGTTTAAGAGGAATTCTCTAGTGAGTAACAATGCTTCTTCTCATTCACGAACATGCTCCCTCAGGACCTCTCCAATACCCAAAGTGCGGCGCATCCGTCTCCCCAGGCGCACACGGACGCACGCAGCAGCGCCCTCTTTCTCCTGTGGCCGAGTTATAGCCTCCATCAGTCACCTGTCTGAATACAAGAGCCCAGAGTTATGATGATTATCTTGATGCGAGAGACCCCACTTCCTCATTCCTCCGCCCGCTCTGCTACTGCCTGAGCCGGTCAGCGCATGGATCAAACCT
>KN493608.1:0-13006 GCA_000787155.1 Scartelaos histophorus | reverse complement strand
TCTGGTGACGAGCCGTGATTCAGAGAGCATTCATGCAGATGGATGAGAGAACCAAATCCATTTCCCCTTCGCCTGTTCACGCGTCTATGCTGCAGTACCGCTGTGGGCCTCTAGGTGGTGTCTCTGCCCTATGTGCTCTGTTACCGTGGCTATAGGACGCATACGTGCAGCTCTCATCACAATACAGAGCTCCATACCTCTGTGCTAATGTGAAGATGGTTGAGAAGAAATAGAATGAATGGTCTTCTTTGTAAAGACTCCTGCACTGCTGCATGAGGAAGGCTGCTTCAGTGTGTTCAGTGCCAGCAGTATATATACCACAGCTATGGGACATACTCGTATATCCTACTGTGTATAAGGCACATGTTGTATACAGGCCTGGACAAAAACAAAAGGGCACTCACAACATAAAAAATTAATGTCTGCTTTCTTTTGGTCCCTTCTCCTTAGATGTCGATACACAGCAACATACAGGCTCCAAGAAAACATAGTAGGGACATAAAGTAAAGATGTACCAACCCCCGAAATATTTCTTTATCCAATTTATGGCATGAAACTAATTGATATTAATCCAACACATGGATTATTTCCTTCTTCTTTGCAAATTTTAGTCACAATTGATATACTCCTTATATTTTATCAAAAGACCAGTCTTCAAATGGACCATACATCAGAGAGACTGTTGTAGTGAATGTGCAGTGTGGGGTATAGCAACCTCAGGGACCACTCCTGCAGTATATTCAGGATAAATAACATTTGTTTTAACATATTGCACAAATTTATAACAAAAAGAGGAAAGAGTTACATTCTTAAACTTGCCTGAGAAACATCTGGACCCACCCCTGGTCACTAAACGCAACAAGTCGTCTCACCAAAATATAGAGGTCATAGTTATAAAAAATATAATTAGCTTTAAAATGACATTGCTCTTTGGTTCATGAAACACTGACTATGAAATCTTCTGCCCCTATGAAATGGCATTTTCAAAAACAGAACAAAAGATACATCAGATAGACTGTTGTATTGAGTGCACATGTCACAGAGCCCGTTTGATAAGGTCACAGTCTGATTGAATGTAATCTTAGAAAACTATGAAATAAAATGAAACTGGCCCCAGTAAAATAGGGTGTCAAATACGTTTTTAGACTTGCACTTTTAAGCTTTTAGATTAATGCGGCTCTAACGAAGGCTAACACTAACAAAATAATATGTGATTTTTGTGAAGATGTCCACAGCATGACTCACCTAAATATTTTACTGCCTCTGATGACATTTGAATGTTGCAATCAAGATGGAGAAAGAAGAATCTTAAATAAGCAGCAATGTAATTACCAATCAGAAATATTAGATTATATACATGTATTATTTCGTTACCCTGATCACCCAAAAGTTGCCTCCTGTGAAGTAGAGACACAGCGGCTGAACCTCTCCCTTGATGATTTCTGACATAATGCACTAGGCTTTTTTTTTTCTTTCGTAACAGTGGGATAAAATTAGTAATGTTGCATGCTCTGACAGAGAACAGAGGAAGCCTAAAAATAAAAAGAGGTTCAGGCCAGAGCTTTTTAAACAATCACACAGACATCTTTGATCTGTTTTAGGAAGATGTGAGGATGTGAACTTTGGAGCAGGTACAGCCGACTGCTGCTAAAAGCACTGCTCTGACTACACCATGTCACGGCAGCAGCCATGTTTAATTGAGGATGTTTTTATACTGACATGAACTGACTCAAGAAAGAAAGGTAGAAGATGTATTAAAGTTTATTCTGGCTTGTTTGGATGTGAAATGTGTGAATAAAAACTACCACATCACAAAAGTTAGAGAGCAATATAGTGACAAAGTCTGTCACAGAATGTAAAAGCCACATCAGGCTCTGGGGGGATATTAACTCAGAAATGGAACTAACCCAAGAAATAAGCATTCACTCCCTGCGACTGAGGGAACAGAGGCTCTGCAAGACAATTATGAGTTTCACTCCTAGAACATTGTTACAGTTTTATTTATACATGCCTTTCTAACACCCAAGGTCACTTTACAAAACAGAAAAAACAACAAGCTAATCTAAAAAACTGTTTTTGGAGGTGGGGCTTGAAAAGAGGAAGGGAGGTCATTTGTCAGAGTTCAGGCAGGAGAGAATTTGGTGTACAATACTGCTCCAGCTCAGCCTATACATCAACTGCTTATTGTATATTCCACGACTGTACTTGAGGCAGGTAAAGCTTTCTTTTGTACACCATTTCAGTAAATAAAAGGTAAATAGTCACATTCATAATAGTGCTAGCGGCTCAGTGTGGAATGTGCACATTCCTCCTGCGTCTGAGAGAGGGTTTCCTACAGGCAATCCAGTTTCGACCAAAAACATGAACAATAGGTAAAATCCTCTCATCTTTTAGCTCAAAAACTAGATCTAGTCCTTATGACGGAGATGGGTCAAAATACAGACTACTAATTTCCCTAAAAGGTTCAATAAAGTATGAGCCTTAACCTAAATGTACTACAAACTCCCCCAAGTCCCATTTTTACCACAAACCTTTAAAAGAGCTGTGTAGTCACATTTTGTGCAGCTATGTCTTTAAAGTGTCATTATAAAGCTTTGTTTGTATGTTTTAGGCAGCAAAATGACCAAAACGAAATGCTGGAAATTTAAGCCTGACACGCTAAAAACCCCAAATATTGTCCCTATATTATTACTTGGACTTAGACTTAGACAAACTTTATTGATCCACAGGGACATTTTTTGGGCACAGTAGCTCACACATCACAATATACTAAATAACAGAGAGTACAAATCAAATATAAATAGCAATAATAAATTATAAAAGAAGCTACAAAAAAATAGCAAGAGGTAGATGTCAAATCAAATAAGGCATAATTATATAAATGTATGTATAAGTCAATATAAAACAACAGAAAATAAGTGATAAATTAAAAAAACACACTATCACAGTGATCTGATGATTGACAGGACATAGGGTTATTTATTACAGAAGGGTGAGTTGTAGGGAGTATTATCTGTTACATTATAATACTGGTCTCTCTGTACATGATACTGCCAATGGGCACAGAGAGATGGTTGGCAAACACTCATGGGCTACTGCTGATAAAGAGCAAAAACTCGATAGTAGATGCTTATTTTTTCAACTGGTTCGTCATTTAGCTGTGGCAGATTTTTCTCACTGAATACTGGTACCACCACAGTCACAAATGATGACTTTAAAACAAGTGTGATTTGATTATCTTTTGTCTTTTGAACATTACATCACCATCAAGACTGAAATCTGTCCTACCATGACCCTGCTCAGAATCAGACCCATCCTGCAGTGTGTACTGTGCAGCTAAGTAACCAAGGCAACATGCTTCTGTGCATTCACTGAAATCAAACTGAATAGTGTGTTTTCATGCAGCTAAATGTAAACATGGACAGTATTCAACTCACTTTCCTCTTTTTGACTGCACAGACTTTGAAAATCAATGCCAAAAAGCCGTAAAAAAGAAAATTTGTCAGATTACCACTTCATGCTCAAGAGTGGCACTAAACAAAGGGCTCCTCCGTGCAGCCAAACTCTTGAGTGGATCCATTCACCACTATTCACACGACTGTCCTCGAGCTTACGAAAATATACTCCGTCTTCAATCATTTCATGTGGAAGTGTGAAAGCTGCTATCACTACTGCAGCATTTTAAAGATAAATCATATTTCTAATAGACCTTTTTCCCAGGGTTAACTTTGGTCATAAAAAGATATTATATTTTGTTATTTGCAGATCCTATAGTCTAAGCAGTTGCAGCTTTTGCAAGTTTGTAATTACAACAATTTAAATTTCAATGGCAGTTTATGTTTTGCTTATTTCCTAACCTAATCCAAATGTATCTGGGGCTTGAAGAGAGTCAAAGAGAGAAAGGGTAAAGAGGAAGAGGACTGAGAAAAAAGAAAGATGAGAAATAAGAAAGAGAAATCCTTAACAAAAACATCATCTTGAAAAACCCAGATTGTGATTTTTACATATACACTTGTGCAATCCCACCAGACCTCTCTGAAAGTAATGCTATATCCAGTATGCCCGTGATAAAAGACTGATCTGTGGTTTCTCTGGCTTGGGGCTGCATTTGTCATGGCAGTTATGAGGCTGAGGCAGACGGACGGCGTGCTCTCTGCAACTGCAGCCCACTTTACCAAGGACAAACGCTGTTTCAAATCACTGCATAAACCTGTCACTCAAGGACCTCCTCTCACCAGACAGAAGTATTATTTGTGACCGGCATTTAACAATAGTCCAGGACACGGGTGGTCGTACATATTTTGTCCTGTTATTAGGCATATGGCACTCTAATCAGCTAAGGGCGAAGTGATTTACATTCTCTGTCAGTTCTTCTCTCCAGTGTCTCCCCTCCAAGGTCACCCTGCACCTTAATCCAGCAGACGGCCTGTCCAGGGCGTCTTATGAGCCACGGGCCGTTAGCATTAAGAACTGCTCCACTTTACCGCTGCACGCCCTCCCAAGGAGCAGGGATCATTTCATCTGTGCTCTGTGAATGTGCACTACATATTAAAGCCAAGCCTGTGTCTGTATATGGAAGCTCCAATGTGACACTTTAATACTGGCGTTGCTGTTATTGCCGGGTCTGCACACTGTTGCTCCTGTAATGGAGCGGGAAAGAGGCATCAGGCACTGGGGAGATATCATAAACTTTAATGTGATACAAACCAAAGAAGTTAGCTAAGAAATCACTCAACTAGTGAAGAAACAGGGTCATTAATTTTAAGTTATAGCAAGCGGTTAATAGCTTATATACTTTATGTTAACACTCAATTATTGCCATATTTAATTATGAAGCCAGCTCACCCAAAGACTTTTTACAGTTTATTTAAAAACTATAAAGTTTGTCATCTGTGCCTGCTGCTAACGACTGAAACTGGAAGCTCTACTGCCAATGTGCCGAGACCTTGAGATTAGCATAAACGTTATAGGAAAGCGTCAGCCAAGCTAAAAATGCATCTGTGCGTTTAGTTTTGTGAAAATGGGAATTTTGCAAATGCAACTGAATACCATAAAGAAACAGTCTGAACTGATGGTGCGTCAGACCCCAGTTCATAATGCCCCATCACACTTGAGAACCCTTGATGGAAGTGAAAAGATAGACTAAAACAAAAAGTAATAATACAACAAGCCCTCATTAAAAACTATCCACATTTAGACAAGTAGAGTTTTTAAAACAGGTAGTTGACAGAAGGTCAAACCAACTGAATACATTGTTTTGTTTCTAAAAGTTTAATGAACTAAAAGGTACTTGTGCCCCTAAAAGAGTTTAGAAAAGATTTGTAAAATAACAAATTGTTGTTTTGCAGGTTGTTAGCAGACTGAATGTCACTGGAGAATAAACATTACTCAATTTAAGGTTAGATGAAGGCACAATTTGATTCAGAAGAAGCTTTCCAATCCACAGTTTGTGTATTTTCAAACCTAGGGAGCAGTGACTAATGCTGTGAGTTTGTAGCTGATAAAGTTTCTTGGCCAGCGTCACATTTGTGTGGTGTTACAGGATGGATCACGGCAGAGCAGTATCCATAATGCGTCTGAAAAGTGAGCAGACAAAAAGCTGCTGTCACATCAGCTGTCGGAGCGCGTGCTCACAAAGGCCGCTTCCCTAATTCATTTGGGATGTTAGCTGCCGATAGCAAAAACAATTACCACCACTACATGCAGTGATTTCAAGTGCTGGATTGTTACAAGAGTGCAAATAATAAGGCAGTCCTGCAGCACGGCTATCACAGATTAAAGTGTATGGCCCCTGACTTCACAACAACAGCCAATCAATCTGAGTGGACACATGAGGATGCAGAGGGAAGACTTTACAGGCACCTGCTCCACCGCTGTGACGCTGGAAAACATGGGTCATATGTGTGGAAAATATCACAATCATGGAAGAAGGGACAATGGCGGGATTGGGAAAAGGAAAGAGGGACATAAAGAGAGGAATATGTAAGCTTTGGCACTGGGTCCCTGCAGCTTAGACTTGGAGCTGCACCAGCACACGATTAAATGATCATGTGTGCAGGGTCCAATCACTGAGGCTGAGATCTTACAATAAAAGCAGAAAGGAAACAGGATGAAGCAAAATGGAGATGTGGAGAAAAGAAAGTGGAAGAGAGATTCTGTAGGAAAAATAGGCCAGGGCTAATCCCCAACTTTACAGCTCAGCGTATGACGAGGGCTGCTGGAGTAATTACGTAAGCACAAGAAATGCCATTAAGACATTAAAGTGAAAGTGTTATTTTACTAATAAACCTTTGGGGACGTGTTTTTCATCTCGGTACAAACATATGCAGGAATAACATGAAGCTTATCTAAACCTCTTAACAGTGTTTTTAAGGGATTAGATCTTGTTTATCAGGTACATCCCACCCAGCTGCCTCTGTGCTGCATATTTTTCGTACTCACATCATTAAAATAGTTTTGCTCTTGCTTGTTAGGGCTGCGTAGTAAAACCTGAGGATAGTCTAAGTTTAGGAAAAGCATTAATATTCTCGTTTGAGTGGCAATATCTGAAATTCAAAACGGTTGCTCCTGTTAGATAAAAGGAAAGTGCGCTCCATGCATTCCTACAGTCAGCTGTGATAAAACATTTGGCAGGTGTTACGCTAATGCTGCTGGGAACGCCACAGCAGGGCATAATCGTCTCTGTGACAACCAGAGGAGTCATGATCCTGTTCTTTAAGAAAACTGGAGTGTACTTTTTAGTCCTGGGTAAGGTGTAAGGCTATAGATCTGCAAACTTTTGTCATATTGGAGGAGTGGTTAGGATGAGCGCCTGTCCCTCTTCTGGTTTCAGCCAATTCACCTTTATCCCTTCAGATTATGTCTTAGATGTTCTGGACCTAAATTAATTGTATAAAAGTGTAAAAAGTTTTGGATGTGCTGTCTTTCTGGGTATGTTGTGCGACCATAGACTGTATGAAGAAGTGCACTACAGTAAGTGAGTGTGATGTCCAATCAAATAGGAATAGGAATAGCTAAATAAAAACACTAGGAGCATGTAGAGCAAGTTAATACGAGCGTTTTAAGACCAAAATTATGAGCAGTTGCCGCTCTACCGATGCTTTTTCAATACAAAATGAATTAGAGCCAAGAGTCGATGGAGCCGGATGCGTGCCCATGCTCACTTCCTGTTTGGACTGCAGTGACTAGCAGGTTAGCTACGTCCATTAATATATTCAGTCTTTGGTTGTGGCATATTAATATTCCAATATATTTTGTGTTATGGGGGTTAAAACAGGAGGTCTTGTGGTGTTGTAGTCTTTATCTAGTACATTGAGTGTCTCATGTTTCTGCCACTACATCTCACCATTATGCACATGCCCCATATTTTTGAACATGTCCCATCTTTATTATACAAGATGCTCACCCTAGCCTTGGTTAATTTTCTATAGAATGAGTTCAAAATCATAGCTTATCATTCACGTGCAAAATTATTGAAAGTTTACATTGGAATGTGCACTTCAACTATTAGAGAATAATTAGAATTTTTGAATTTCTGAAACATCTGTATTTGTCCAATGTCCAGCGAATGATTTAATTTCCTTTTGTATTTCATTTTATCTTAACTTTGGTATGACATTTATAAGGGGGACCAAATTTGTTCCATTTTGTTATTGGCTGCTGCAGAGAATCTTTCATCCCTGACAGAAATGGCTCCACGCAGCCTCTTCTAAGCACACGTAAATGAAGCAATTACAACAGCGCTTTAATAGCACATAGCATATGACCATGTGATTACTTTTAATGAATAGGTGGGAACAATGGAACCCTTTTCTGTGGAATGCATGTCTCCTTTTGTTATAGGCCTGGGGTTTCCATGTTGCAGATCTGAGACTTCACGCTGGCTCACACTGAATTAAAAAGGACTTGTAGAAAAAATGCAGCAACAGCAGGCAGACAGTGCGGTGTAGCTCACATTGATCTATATGATCTTGGCTCCCTTGATTGGTTAGAAGTATGGGGCTTCGTGTTGCACTAATTGAAGATTGTGGATTGTATGCTGGGAGACACGGAAGAGCACTGCGAGTTCATGTAATCTGGACAGGAGGAGATGAAAGCAGGGATAGCTTTCTGGAGGTCAGTTGGAGATAATAAAGGAGAAAGGCAAAGAGCAGACCACCGTTGTAAATGGATCATTAAAGCAGGGATTGGAGCGGCTGAACTGGCAGAGAGAACCACTAAATCATTAAGAAAGAAAGCAGCATCCTTCTGTCGATCTCTTATCAAACGAGGCCCAAAACAACAAAAAAGTAGCAATAGTTGTTATAACATTTCCATTGTTTGGGTTATATAGTGTATAAAAACTTTCTAAACCATTTTTCTAGGTTTCCTGCTGGACATTCTTCATAACATAAAGATAGCTATAGATTAGAACTGGCACACACAGTACTTTCAGAAGTTTTGCTCAAGGACACAACAGTTGTTGAGCCATCAATTGAACCTTTCAGCTGTTTGCAGGCGACTTTTCTGGTGTAGATCTGCCAACTGCTTGTCTGGTGTCATTTAAGTGACTGGAAGGTTCCATAATATGACAAATAATTAATCTAATCTCCACGATGAGAATTAGGTTAGGTCAGATCTGTGCAAAGGCAAGACTAGTCATATCACTAGGGGTGGATTAATATAAGTTTTTTCTTCTTCCCACTCTTTTTGAAGAAATGTGCTTTCCTGTTGTTTGCACTGTGTATGTAGTATGTTATGATTATTGTTTCTCTTTTGGCACAAACTTGAAATAAAATCAATCAACCAATCACTATAGAAATGCATGTTTTCCATAGGTATTTGTAGATACAATAAATGCCACACTGTGTAACATTCCAGACAAAGCAATAATATCTCCATCCTCCCACTACTACAAACTACATCGTGAAGGTTAAGTTTTATTTTCTTTTGCTTTAAAACTTGTGATTGTTGTTAGATTTTACAAGTTCTCCAAACACCATTGTTGGAGGTGAAGTCAATACAATGAACATTTTTAGTTGGACATGACAGTTCTACTCTGAGCCAGTACAGGATTTCAAACTAACAATCCACACTCTGCAAAAGAATATATATCTTATCCGACAATTTGAGCTTTTCCGTCTGTGACTTTCTGACAAGCTATTCACAATGTACCGTCTATTCCCCATCTGCTCTAACTGCAGAAACATTGTCGACAAGGATGGTGCACCCGTGATACTTCACTTCTCACCCTTACCGGCATAAAAGATGATGTTAGGTGCTCGCATCCATCTGTCCGTCTGTCACCGGTTTCTTCTGCACCGTGTTATTTTGGAGCTTTCATATAATAAGTTTTGGCTGTGTATCCTGGTGTAAAACAGGAGCAAGAGAGCCTCATCTGCTTTGTTTCGGTGCAGGCCCCTTAGAGCCGCCACCACAACAGATACTGCAGCATCAGGTCAAGGACGCAACAAAGGACATGGAACAATATTGTTAAAACTGTTATTGTTGTTGCGAATGAGGGAAGATGCAGCGTGCCCTTAGAGCAGCAAGGTTTTGTGCGTGTGAAGATATAGGGACTCATTTCATTTAAATTTAATTCAATTTATTTTCGTATAGCCCAAAATCATCTACAGTTATCTCGGCGGGCTTCACAAAATTGTTAAATTAGCAAACAAAGATGTCAGAGAATGAAGCAGAATAAGAAAAAAATATATAATAATTAATTAATAATTCAAAACTACAGAATGTCCAACAACAAGCAGGCAAATGGATAATTGTCCCAGCATCTCCTGTCCTTAGACCCTCCTCCTTCGGCAAGGAAAAACTCGAAAAAAAAACCATTGGGAAAAAATCGAGAAACCTCAAGGAGAACCACAGTGAAGGAGAGATCCACTCCCATGGACGGACAGGCAGATTTTGTATTTGGTAAGACAAATACAAGAGCTGTGATGCCGTCATACTGTCAGATGGGGGCATGAAGACGGTTTTCCTGTTAAATAATCCAAGGTAATTCGATCATCTTTATTAGCGACTACACCTTATAGCTCGTAATATTACAGTAAACATCTACAATTTAACAATATTCATCCTCAACTTATAGAATCTGTGTTTTTCATAATGTGATAATGCAATATTCTCAGATGGGGAACAGGAGCAAGCGTTTCCTATTTGCACAATGCGGATGTCCTACATGCATGTGCACTGACTGAATTTTCACAAGTTACCATGGAGAAACATGCACATATGAAAAAAAAAAAAAAGATTTAAACTGCATATTTTTAATGATTTAATTTTAATTTTAATGATTTTTTATTTAATTTTTATTTTTTATTTTTAACTTAATTGGTCCTGTTTCTTTTTGTTTTTTTGTTTTTACACAAAAAATGAGAGTGACTAATTGAAAAACAGCGACTGTGATGTTATCTGAGAGAAATGCAAATCAGCTCACTTTTTGTAGTTCCAGTCAGTTCTTTCTGGTCACACTGTGCAAAAATAAAATTTAATAAAGCCTCAGACAGAGCATATTTACAGTTAGCATCACACCCGTAGGGAATGTTGATTGTCAGTTGCAAAGTATCAATGATCACATGGTACTTTCATAAAAAAATATCCAAAAGGTAATTCATAAATGCTGAACCCAATCATTTTTATTAGACCCTATCTTGCTTTATTACAACAATATTCATTCAAGTTCATTTTGCGTTCCTCCATCTGTATTAAATAATATTAGATTTAAATGCTGTGATGTTATCTGAAGCCTGTAATATGGTTTTCAGTTCAGAATTTATACCGAGAAGCCAAAACACCATGTCCCGAGGTGGATCATTTTTAACTGCGTGGTGCATGAGAGGAGGTGGAACAGACTATAGTGATAAATACTTCAGATACAGCTCAAAAAGCAAAGTAATGCGCAACTTCACAGGCAAGTATAGATAGAATTAAGGATGTTATGGTAATGTGAATATAAGTGAGCACCCAGCTGTCTTTGAAAATGTGAAAAGAACAATACTCCTACACTGAAAATGTGTGAGAATGATGGACAATGCTGAGTGAGAAAAACTGGGAGGATGAAGCAGGAACGCAGCAGTGGGACAGTTTTTTGTACATATCTCAATAGGTTTTTAATGTTAATTCTGTGTATGCCGCATTTTTTGTTACATAAAAATGTGTCTGCAACTGCATGAATGTCTAAATATTTAAAGTGATTATATTACACTATTTTCTGATGTGATAATGTTGTTTCCTTGTCAAAAAACATAACTGGACTTGTGTTTTGTTTCATTCACCCATGTTTAACACACAAACCCTGGACATTTTGCAGATTCTGCTTTCAAACAGCAAACACATACGACTTCACTGGAATCATTTGGATCTTGCCAATCTGTACTGAACTAAATGTAAACTTGAAAAATACCACTATATGGTTTCACAAGCTGGAACAGAACATTTTGCATTTTGGAGATGTAGGCAAACTAATAAGAAACAGTTACTCAAATAAGTGTGAATGAAACAAAACACAACTTCAGTCATGTTTTTGAGGATATAACACACGACTTAAAGCTCGCAAGGGTCCGTTTTGTGCAATATAAGACCTTTAATGATAACCGTGTTGATCTCACTCGTTTTGTTCCCTTCTGTTTTTACAAGAAGAAATATAAACATCTCAATAAAAACACGTCAGTACAGCAGTTCAAATCCAGAGATGAACTGCGTGGAGAGTCCCCGTCAAACGTCTGGCCATATATCTTCAGCTTTCTGTTTATTCCATATGATAAGCAGTAAATCACTAGCTCGGAGGGAGAGTGAATGGCTCTGGGGAGTGTCAGGCCATGCAGAGGACAAAGTTCAAAGAAATAAAACATGCTGTGGAAAATCAGAGCCGACCAATCAATTGAACCCTGTAATATCAAAGTGCAACATCCAGGCCAGAGTAATGTGCGGCTCCAGACTCCTGCTGTGCGAATAAGGGCATGGACTATTGATTATGTGTTATGGTATAAGTGAACACCGTAAAGATTTTACTATGGCAATAAATGTAACCTGTTTAATTGTGAGTATTTATGACCGTGCATAAAGGTATTTACACATATACGCTCCATCAAAACTGATACACAAACAAAGTCTTAAAATATTATGACACTCGAACCAAACAACAGGGGAAGTTTATGGGATCTTTAAGTCAGTTCATGTCAGTTCAAAAGTCTAGCAATTAATACATTTAGTAACATGTTAGAAGCTAATGTGAGAACTTGTCCTTATCCATAAACTAATCACAGAGAAATGACTAAGGCTAAGATTGTTTAAAATGGTTCAGTCTGAGAGTTTATTTACCCTCTAAAATGATGCATTATCTAAATAAAACATTGCACTACAATAATTTAAAAACTGTTATTATAATGCCAAATGTGTTGCCTGTTCTGCTTCTGTGCTGATTCTTGTGTTGGTTCAGCATTAGTCAGTATAAATGCATAGAAATAAGTAAAATATTCTCTTCTTTTCAAAAAATAGATTTGGTTCCAACTGTTTATGTTAAGGAACCATTAATAAGAGCCAGGAATGTTGCATAAACAACCAAGGACCCTCAGAATACAGGGAATGTATATATATTATGTGTGTGTGTGTGTGTGTGTGTGTGTGTGTGTGTGTGTGTGTGTATGTGTGTGTGTGTGTGTGTGTGTGTGTTGCTTTCATTACACAATGGAATATATTTTATTTTATTAGGGTCATTGCAGCTAACATCATTTACACAACCAGAGGATTTATGTGGTTTGAGGGGTGGGCAATTTTGTGATTTATCTCAATGTCCATAAGGGTGAAATAAAGTCATCCTCTTCTGAAAGTTCATCCCTCATTTTAAGTGGTTACAGAAGCTGACCAGTAGGAGAAGACATTGGGAAATATTTCCATGTTTGAGCAGATAAGCTGTGATAAAGGTGCACTGCGTAACATTTCTAGTGGAGGTCTGCCAGCCGCTTGTCCCATGGAAATCTTTTTTTTTTTGTTTTGTCTAGAATGTTCCATGGTA
>JACN01032733.1:0-16382 GCA_000787155.1 Scartelaos histophorus | reverse complement strand
TTTTGGTCTGAAAATGTTCATATTCACATCAGTGCTCCTCGTCCTTTAGTCTTGTTAGAACCGGTAATAAAACAAAAAAAAATTCAGGGTAAAAAGCAAAAACTGAGCACAAGCCTTAACCATAGTTTGAAAAAAATCAGTGTTCATGGGACCTGCTCTCCATGATCCTGCTGTTTTTATTTCACTATTTTCTCCATAAACAAAATCCTATTCCTAAAATATTGAACTGCCTCCCTCAGTGAGCTTCATTTGACTGGAGCTGAACACTGTGGGTGTCGTCACTTTACTCGTCTTAATACAAACTGAGTGAAGTTTGTGAAGAAATTGGATAATACAGAAAAGATTTAACAAAATAAATTATTTTTCAGACCAGAACTATTCCGTAACTCAGATTTTTTATTTGCTTTTATATAATTATGTCTTATTTGTCTTTATTATGCTGCTAATTTAGAATTTATTATCATATAATTATGTCTTATTTGTATTTATTATATTGTGATGTTTGAGCTCCTGTGTCTAAATTTCTCTTCTGGATCAGTAAAATTTGTGTAAGTCTGAGGATCGAGGCTGATTCGTCTGTTATTAATGTTCAGATTTTGATTTACGGACAAAACTGTGAAATAAAAACCCCAGGATCATGTAGAGCCGAATAATACGAACGTTTTAAGACCAAAATGTCCAATACAAAGTGAACTGGAGCCAGAGTCGATGGAGCCACAAACCCGTTAGCTGCGTTAGCGTTAGCATTAGCCTCACGTCGACGTCTTGAATCAGCTTCACTAAACGACACCTCGTCTGTTTGCGTCTTTTCCCTGTGATGTTTTTTCTGCAGAGTGTCACACCGGGGACCGTCTGCTTCTTCACCGCCAGCGCTAATTGCTTTGCTAAGTCACGGTCCGTAACTCGCTAACAGGCTAACGCTAACACCTTCTGCTGTAAAGAGACTCGTACCTGAGCTCCGTACGCTCCATTTACGCCCGGGAAGTGGTGTCGGCAAAATGAGCAGGACACTTTTTCACCAAAGAGAAACAAGAGACGTGTTTTTAGGGACTTAGCGACGCAACGTTAACTTTAGCCTTTAGTTTTGTTTTTCTTTCCCTCTCCCTTCTTCTTCCCTCCTCCTCTTTTCTTCTTCTCTTCATCTTGTATGTGGGGCTGTGGTGTTTCTCTGGAGTTCTCGTGTGTTTCTCTGGAGTTCTCGCGTGTTTCTCTGGAGTTCTCGCGTGTTTCTCTGGAGTTCTCGCGTCTAAACTGTGTCTGGTTCAGGTGTTTAATGGGACTTTAGCTTTAGTGAAGAGTCGAGTTCTTCTCGTCCTCAGGTGACGTCTCCTCAAACTGTTTTTACTGCAATTAAAAAGTGTAGCTCAAAGTTTTGAAAGGACTTTGTGGGTAATTGGGTCTGTGGAAGTGTCGAGGTGTTTCTGCTGCTTCAGCTTCAGCTCCACACGACAAGAAGTAAACACCAAACCGAGAAACGGCCAAAACGCAAAAGGAAGAAATAAAACTCCCAAACACAAGTGGAAATAAATGTGTAAGTTTGGATATCGCCCTGAAAATATAAAGACCCAGAGATGATTAATATAAAGTAAAAAAGGATTAAAACACTCTGTTCCACTCTGTGATGTCACGCAGTGATACAGGAAGTGCTCCACTGTGTTTTTAAACTCCACAAACCTTCAGTAGAAACATATGGATCATTTTAACCTTTGAACCCAAGAGTCAATTTACTACAACTACTACTACTGTCCTACTGCTACTACTTCAAATGTTCATTATATATAAAAGCTGTAACAGTATATTTTGGACTTCAGTGTTTATCTTATGTAGATTTTCTTAGCAACAGTGGAGCTTCCTGGTACCTGCAGTTAGCGTTGTCACGGGCTGTTCTATCCTTTCACATGACCTCTTGTGTGTTTTGTGTATTGATTTTACGTTCAGATGTTCTTAAAGTCACAGACTCTGAACTCGTTTGGTTTTGGTATAAATCCTTTATTAAATAATCATAACAATAATTATAATAACAATCATAAAAAGAGCATTTCTGTACAAAGCCCCTTTAAACCAAACAGCAGTGCGAGAACCAGGGGCGTGGCCCCTCCCACCACCAGGGGGAGGGAGAACCAGGGGCGTGGCCCCTCCCACCACCGGGGGGAGGGAGGACCAGGGGCGTGGTGCTCCCTCCCACCACCAGGGGGAGGCGCCACCCATGAGTGTGTCCGATACTGGCTCTGAAGGCCTAGGCACTTTGAGAGAGTCCGGGGTCCAGAGAAGAAGAGCGGCTCCAAAAGAAAATAAACCCAACTCAGCAGCAAAGAGCGTCTCTTCAGTCAGAGACGGCGCCTCCTAGTGGAGCGGGTGTGGACGGGTTATGCACTGGACCAGGGCAAAATGAAGTGAATTATAAAAAGAGCGCGGTTATTGGGTCAAAATGAAAAGTTAAAAGTACATTTCAAATAGACATTCTCAATTTGCAGAATAATTTAAGCTTTTTTTTAAATTAATTTGCTAAAAGAAATTTGCTTAAACTTCTATTTTCACAATTTTATGCGTTTCAAAATTAATACATTCAAGTTTTTTTCCAACCGTTTTTAATTTTAAAGCAAAAACCCCCAAAAATTCTGTCCATTTCTTGTGCATAACCCGAGCTCCCGTCGTGTCTGTACATTTAAATCCACTGTGTTTGTAACATAAGGTGAGCGTGAACATGTGACCTTCTTCTCATGGCTTCAGTCCGTTCAGAGCTTTTCGATTCAAAAACTGTTCAAAAATCATATAAAAATTGTCCCAAAGTGTTGTATTTTCAGGGGTTTAGGTCCTTACTTCCATGGCTTTTTAACGCTCCACGTGTAAAACTATCGTCTTTCCTTGTTGTTCCAGGATCTTCCAACATTTTGACTTTCCGATGTGCATTTTTCCATCTTAAAACAACAACAAAAAAGTCCGTTTAACAACTTTATCGCAATCCATAGGTTGCAAAACTCGACTAATCCACCATTCTTTGTAAACGAGACGGGACAAAGAACAACAGTCTCCAACAGAAACGATTAAAAACACAAAATCTGCTTTAAAAATGTACAAAATGCCTCGAGTCTTTCTACCACATTGGCTTCAACGTAAAACAGTGCAAGGAAAATCTAAAAGCTAAAATTACCACAGAAGGTGAAGTCTGGAGGTGTAATGACAAAAACGGCCACACGAGGAGCTATCGAGGCCACTCCCACAGTTTCTATCGTCTACGGTCGTTCCAAAACATCCAAACACTTTTCCAGAACTCGTGGTGTTTGTGATTCATTTGAGGCCTTGAGTCGCCGACGATCTTTGAGAAACGTCGACTCGTGTAACGTTTTTTGAGGCTTGTTCGGTCCACGAGCCAAAGCGGCGTCCGGTTTTGTCCGATATTCGCTCCAGATTCAGAGCGGCCGCCCTCGTGAGTCTTGTGTTACTGTTCGTACGTCAACGTTTTGTCATATTTGGAGCTTGTGTGTTCAAAAGTTTGCATGTTTCAGCGTCGCGGTTTTTGTAAATCTTCATTCTCCAGGACCAAGTTGAGTTCAGAGATTCTTCGTTGATCCTTTAACGCGGTTTGGACGCAACTTAGTCCCGACATTTGTGAAAGTTACGTCGTGTTTTATGAAATATAGTTAAGACTTTTCTCCTGAAACAGTCGCCGTGTGTCGAGTTTTAGTTTTATTGTTCTTGATGCTGCGCCGTGGTGATCGGCTGAAACATTGTCCGCAGTTTTTCTTTTCAAAAAGTAATGCCGCAGTCGCCACAGATCAAGTTTGATCTGTGTTTTCAAATCCACATTTGGTTCGTCTTCTTGCCGGGGTTGTTGGTTGTGATCGGCTAAGACCAAAACTTAGCTAAAGTATTAAATCTTTACATATATAGTTCCACAAAATGGCCGCTTTGTTTCCACCGCCTGCCTGAGCGCTCGTGTATGTCAGACTCTTTATTCCTTCATTCTTCTTCACTCTTTATGGCACAAAATGGCCGCTGTTTTCTTCCTGCCCGGTGGAGTTTATTTGTTGGTGTTGAGTTTGGATAAATCTTTGTTCACCATTTTCTTAACAAAATCACTACAGTTTAGTGTTTGGAAGTCCAGATTTCATTTATTTTCATGCAGCACCGTTGTTGATCGAGCGTCGTCCTTCATTTTGTGATTTATTTATTCAGGAAGTGACGTCTTTACAGAGTAAGTTCCACAAAATCGCCACTGTCCAAATGTAGTTTTTTACTCTTTTGTCTCAGTGTCTCTTCACAGATAAAGTTCCACAAAATGGCCGGATTTAGTTTTTGTTCATCTGTCGTAGATTCGTTTTTTGAGGCTCAAACGTCATAATTGGTCCGTTTTGTGTCCGTTTTGCAGCGTCTCTTTACAGAAATAGTTCCACAAAATGTCGCCGTGCCTCGTCCTGCTTCGCTCGGTCTTCACGCCTCCGTGCAGCACCGTTGTTGGTTGAGCTTCACTTTGTGCTTGAGTCCGTCGTACAGTTCGAAGTTGTAGTTTTCGAGGGTGGTGGAGGATCTGGAGGACAGGCCGCTGTAGGAGCAGGTGCAGTAGAGCAGCAGCCCGGCGCACACCGCCCCCAGCAGGACGCCCAGAGAAGACATGACGATGATGGTCACCAGGATGGGGTCCAGCGTGTAGAGCCACGAGTTGTCCTTCTCAGAGACCAGCGTGACGGGAGGGTCCGAGGAGGGCGGGGGGGTGTTCCAGTCCGACAGCAGGACGCCTGGAAAACAAATGAGGACAGTTTAGGACAGTCTAACACCATATTTGAAACTTTTACGCCATTTTCTGAGCTGTTCTCATGTCGTTTCCTCATCACAAACAGACCTGGAGCTGTGTGTTTAAACTCTCTTCACCTTAAACCCTCAGAATCTCCACAAAAGGTAAAAGCAGGAGATGAAAACTACAACTTCTTGACCTCACGGAGCATTTTGAGGTTTGGAGATGAAGACAAATGATAAAGTGCGACACAAAACCTCAACTCCAGCTCTGTTTTTGAGAAGGAAACAACATTATTACAACTCCACGAGTCCATTCTGTGCAATATGTGAGCTTTAAGTTTGGATATTTCAAGAACAATGTTGTTTAAACCTCCGAACGATGTGGAAAACTTTACCTCCGTTGAGCGAGTTTCTTCCACTGAACAGTCGTCCGTCTCCAGACTCCATTGGTTTTCTCCCTGCTGGAACAGAACATACGACTTTAAACATCGAGCGTTAATGCCAGAAACGCTCTAACAAATAAATAAAACATGGACTTTTTTTCTGTTTGGCTGCAACTAAATGAGGCTCATATTGGATCAGAGTTAGATTCCCCCTAAACGTCTGCTGATACGTGAGGGTAGAAGAAGAATAAAAACGTTTCTTTAGACAATATTCTGTGATATTAAATGGTCGTACTTTCTTTTCTATTCCCATGTGGCCTTATGTCTGTGATCCCTCAGTGGTCCAGGTCTAAACCAGGTCTAAACCAGGTCTAAACCAGGTCTAAACCAGGTCTAAACCAGGTCTAAACCAGGTCTAAACCAGGTCTAAACCAGGTCTAAACCTCTAATACCTGTTCAGCTCCAGTTCGTTCTAAAAAGCTTCATTTCCGTCGTGTCATTGGGACTTTTATGGTGTTTTAGTTTTAATTTTCACACCTACCAAACCAGCGAATACAATTTAAACATTTTGAAGTAAAGACAAACAATGTTTCTACAAAAATATGACTTTATTCATCGACAAAAGACTCGTGATTAGTGATCCATTTTAAGTCAAACACACATCACATAATAACTGTGGCATAAGACTGTTCATTCAGTAAGGATGCATCAAATCAACATTTAACTCCTTCACAGTGTTACATCGACGTCTGAAAACACCCGGGCTCGTCTGGACGCGGGTGTTTGTTCAGCTCCGATATTACGCCTCCCTCTGGATTTTCTTTTTGGTGATTTATTCTGTTCAAACTTCACATTTTTCAAACGCGTCCAGAGGAAATTACAAAGAGTGAATTCTGAACTGACAAACTGACACAAGAATCACATTTTGGAGCAGCTTTTTTGGAGAATAAGGAGCTTTTATGGAGCTTATAAACGTGGATCTGATTGCAGCTCTAGTTTGGACCGTTTTGGACACCGTAACGTTGTCATTTTCGACGTTTTAATTGAAAACACGGCGTCTAAAATAACTCGAGTGGCTTAATTGGCGCGAAATTGGTTGATTAAAAAGACCAGCAGAGGGCGCGTTTCGACGTATTAAAATCGTAGCGGTGCGATTTCTCAGATTTGTCGCGTCTTGGGGAGGAAGGACGGGATTTGGTGAGCTCCATTATGTCCCGGTTTAAGCGCGAGCTCGGCCTGGCGTAATATATAGGACCCTGGAAAAGTAAAGTTTGCCTTTTTCTTGATGGAGTCTCTGGCTCAAATTCAAAATGGCGGATGGTGTTTTGGCAAGGCACAGGTCTGGATGGAGTGTCGTGATCTCCGATGGCCGACGCGTATATATATTTTTACATCCCAGAGTAAGAAGGAGGAGGAGGAGGAGGCCTGGCAACCGGTTTGGACCTTACAGAGCGGCGTCTATACGGGACAGAAAAGTGCTTACTGTAGCTTTAAGAAATGTTATCAGCCCATTAACTAATTACTACGATTAGCGAGTTGGCGCGCGAGATGGGGAAGCAGCTCTGTTTTAAAAGCATTGGGCCGGCGGCTGCCAAGAGGAGTGTCTGCTGCTAAATGAGGACAAAATGAAATAGGTTTTTGCTGATAAAGAACAAGTGGAGTTTTGCTGACTGCCACTTTGTTCATATTAATTTAGTTTCTGTGGTAAAGTATATTGTAAAACCTGTGGATGTAATTTACTAATGGCCAATAGGATCCGGAGCACGAGCGGTAAAGACGTGGACCCGGGCTCCAGGCAAAGCGAGAAGAATTAATTTACGAACAAAACGGCAAAATAAAAACTCCAGGATCATGTAGAGTTAATGCGGGATTTTTAACACCAAAATGACGAGGTTTGTCAGTTTTTCAATAGAAACTGAACAGGCAGCGGAGTCGATGGAGCCAGAAGCGTCGCCTGTGTTCACTTCCTGTTTGGAACATGGCGGCTAGCGGGTTAGCGATGTGCTAATGCACTGTGTGACCACAATCATAAAGGATAAAATCATGGATATTTGAGAGTAAGACTGAAAGTAAAATGGATCTGAAGCTGAGATTTTTCATTTGTTTCTTAATTTTCCATTTTACTTTGACTTGTACATTTAGAATAATTTAGAATTGATTATGATATTTTTTCTCTTCAGTCCAAATAATGTCCCTTGTGGATCAATAAAGTTTGAGGCGTTAAAATAATTGATATATGAAGTAAAAGAAAATGGATCTTTTCAGTTTGTTTGTTCGTTTAAAGTTGCATTATGTAACCTTTCCAATGGAGAATCTGCCACCTGCTCGTTTCCATGGTGATGCCTGAAATACTCCAGAGTACGAGATTAAAACAGCCCGACCTGCTCACAGAATCTGAGTGTTTTTTAAGGTTTTTCTTCCACACTAAAAGCCGAATAGACAGAGATTAGATGAGCAGTTTAATGCCGCACTGTGGAACATTCCGGCGCTTTAGTCCATGTGATTGTTTTGAGGCTTTTGCTGCTCTCGTGTCTTGGTTTTCGCACTGTTCTAGTTCCTCAGTTTGACTTGACGTGGTGTAAAAGTGTAAATATCGGTGTGAGTGTGGAGTGGCGTGTCCAGCCGCTCTGGGCTCTGGGCGTTTGCTCAGGACATCGTCCTTATGGCGCCAGCTGCTCCTGATGCATTGTGGGAGATGTAGGATTAGAAATGAGCCGCAGATGACGCCGACAGTTGGCCGTATTTACACCGCCCCGAAAACACAACACCACCATATTCCAAAAACGCAGCGGATTTCACGTGTCGAGCTAAAGCGACGCCGACGTCCATCAAAACCCCAAAACTTTATCGACAAAAAGACGACGACGACGGATCAAGTGAAGTGACTGTGGATCGTGAACGTGCAGAATTTAAATAAATAAATAGAAAAAGACATGAGCTGCAGTGAGTGGAGCTCAGGCTGGAGGAGAAGAGGATTCAGACGCGTTTGAACCAGATCCAAGCCTGGAGAAATGTCCAGGGGAGGGCATCTGGTTTACATGTGGAATATTTACTCATAGATTTGGTTCAGATCAGATGAAATGACAACTTCTGTGTCCTGTGGGTTTGATTTGAGGCGAGTCAAAGTGCAGATTTTGATGTTTTATTGTGAATTGTCTTTTTTTTCTGTTTTAAATTAGCTTGGAAATTTGGGATGAGATGAGACACATTTTTCACAAGAGATTGATTTTTTTTTCTTTGCTTACGCGATCATTGAACTCCAGTTTGTTTTGGGAATCTACAGCTTCTCAAATTGCACAACTCACCAGCTCTTTTTATTTTTTATTTTTTATTCCTAAGGTAAATTCAGGGGAAAAAATCTCAAGATAATTTTTCTCATGTGTAGGATTTTCTGCCAAATTTTGTTCACGAGATCTTGTCCCATCTTGATTGGAAATGAATATGTGAAATGTTCATGATGCAACGAGAATTTTCAAACAAAGAATTGGTCAAATTTCTTGGTTAAACTTCTATACAAGGGTAAATATACATAAGATTTTAATTAATCTGTGGCCCTGCTCCTGTCTGTCCCTGCTCCTGTCTGTCCCTGCTCCTGTCTGTCCCTGCTCCTGTCTGTCCCTGCTCCTGTCTGTCCCTGCTCCTGTCTAGACTCTTTAGTGTCGACGTCTCTGCAGAAATCACATTATTTATTCAGAGACATAAAGTCAAATCCACATGAGCGACTCTGATCTGGTTACACAGACAAACCCAATGTGTTTCTGAATGGACTTCCTCTAAACTGGACTCAAATAGGACCTAATCTAATACGGCCTTTCTTTAATAATCCTTTGGGGTCGGGGATGATGGGAATATGAGCCCGTTGCCGTAGCGATAAACAATTTCAAGGAAAATATTGTGGGGTTTTTTTTAATGGATCGGGAAGAAATCCTCAGATTGTTGCGCGTGACAGGAAACGGTTTAGCTACGACAAGACACTGCAAAAAAAATGACTGATGCTCCTGTGTTTGACCTTCAGTGTTTCTACTTTAAAATTCTGCTCTAAATAAGATCATTTCCTCTTCTTTTCTAGGTCGGCCATATTGTCCACGCCTGAAGTAAAGATCAGACCAGACCAGACTGAACCAAACCAGGGTAAGAAAGATTTAACTTTTACTCTTTCTATGTATTTCACATGTTTTAGATCAGTTCTGGTTTAAAGATTAATAAAAAAAACGACATTTAATATCAGTGGAAGGTCTGAAACCGTCACTTCTCTGTGGGGATGTTGGTGTTTTTGCCTGAAATGTTCCACAAAACGGAATAAAACTTGTACAATTTCCACCAAACCAAGTCATTTTTTGGTTCTAAAATACATAATCAACAAAATAAATGTTGAAATATGGAGTTTTTTTACCAATAAAGTTCATCACTGGTGCAACTTAAACATAGTTGGTCCATATATAAAAATAATTGGTGATTAAAAGTTGCAGCCCTGTTAAATAAAAGCAGCAGATGAGTGAAATGCTGCACTGTGGAACATTCCAGGCCAAACAATAACACGTTTATGTGACGAGCAGGTGACAGAAGCTCCACCAGAATAACTCCAATAAATAATGGAAGAATGAAAGTGACTGGAGCTCGTGTTGGTTTTTCCCGAACTCGTCTGTGTTCTGAGGCTGGAAATAGCGAGAGCGGGTTTGATGTCGACAGCTATTGCATAACAAGTGTTGGTTTGGGACCAAAACTGTGTCAGGAATCCTCCTCAGCGGCGCCAGCCTCAACATGTGACAGTTGTCGGTACATTTATTCTCCCACAATCCTTTGCTCTGCTCTCTGGGGTCTTGTTTTAGTCGAGTTTTGGCAGAAATCCTCTCGTCTCCCCCCAAAATAAAACAAATTTAACATTGATTTTTGACAGGCTAAGGTCCATCGCGTCCCCAGTCTCAGTCCTGGTTCATTTAGACCCGGTTTTTGTTGATTTAAATTAAGTTTGAAATTAATTAAACCAAAAATTTCACACGATTAAGAGTTCAGTTCTGTGACGGGCAGCAGTCGTTTAATCTTATAAAGCAGTTTGAACCTAAAGCATTCGCCCAAACACATGCCACAGTTGGAACTTATGGTCTTTGCTCCAGTCACGGAGCGACGGCCGACGGCGACGGGCATCAGGCTTAAATTAGTTTAGGCAGTTTAAGGAAAATCGGATTAAATCCAAAATATAAACACGGTTATAAACAGTTTGGATTCGACAGAACTTTTAGGGTTAAAACTAAAACAAAATGACCGTCATGCAGCCCAAAACGTGCCCTGATCTGATCTTAGTAGTGGGTCAGGAAGGGCATCTGACTTAAACATGGGCCCCCTCGCCATGCAACAGCCCCTGGCAGTTTGAGCAGCGCGGCAATAGCACGAGGCTGGGAGGGCATCTGGCTTCAGAATCTCCCAAAACGCCAACACCTAATGAAGTTTTGTTTCCAGCAGCAGTGGCAGCAGGTCGGAAGGGCATCTGGCATAAAATATAAATAAGTTTACAGCAAAAAAAAGTAAGTGAAATGTTAAAATTCACTCGATTCTGTCGACCAATTTTAGCAGCAAAAACTGACAGAAGCCTCGTCCTGTTAAACAATTTGAGCAGGTGGTGAAAGCTCGTGTCTGGATGGGCATCTGGCTTAAGTGTCCTCGTTTAGGGGCAGGTTTTTAGCGCAGGGTCCGTTAGCGCTGGCAGCTAGCTGGAAGGGCATCTGACATAACATCTAAAATAACAGATCCAACTGAAGCGCTGCACAAGTCTCGTCGGCAGAGCGAGTTCGCCCGTAGCTGGGTTGGAAGGGCATCTGGCTGAATCGTCCTGGTTCGGGGGCTCGGTTTAGCAGAGGGTCCGGTGGCGGTCGCGACTGTCCAGTCTGACCGTCAGCACGGGCTCCACCCCCGGCGTGGCCATGCTGGACGACCAGTTGCTGTACTGGAAGCACTGGGACGAGCTGTGGTAGGCCACGGACAGCTGGCTCTTCTTGGACGTGGCCAGGTGTTGTCGACAGCAGCACAGCGCCCTTACCAAGATGGCCGCCGCCAGGAGAAGCAAGGCGCCCCCGGCGGCCATTATGTAATACCAGTGGATGGGCAAGGGAGGCACGGGCACACCTCCCCCTGGTGGAGAGAAGGAGAACAGTTGGCCAGAGCGAAACAGAGGAGGAGCGTCTCAGGCTGCAGGCAAAACACTGCACAAACCCACAGCTACGACTCACTGATGTACCAGCTCCACATGGGATTTACTGTGTGTGGAATGTTCCTCAGTGCGGCTTTAGGCCAACATACTGGTCAAAAACTAACAGCTATGACTTCAAACTATTGAATTTATTGAGTAGTTTGAGCTAATTAAGATGATCTCACTGCACAGAATATCCTTTAAAGGCCGTTTATCCGACTATAAAGAGTTTTTCTGCCTAAAACTGACAGACTACAAAATGATACTGGAAATATGTGAACATTTTATTTTCAGAGATGCTTAGAACAACCAATGATCAAGTCAAATCCACTTAAAATAGTCTTTTCTGTAGCTTTACGTTTCTGCAGTGCAGCATGCTGGGTGCAAACATAAAATGGACATTCTCCAAGGCCCCAAAAATAGAAATAAATAAAAATGCATTAACTTTGTTGCAGGTCAGATATTTCACACCAGGTTCATTCCAGTGTTTGAGTTTCCCCCAGAATGAGACGATGGTGTGAAAAG
Organism: Scartelaos histophorus; assembly: GCA_000787155.1. Classification (NCBI taxonomy): domain Eukaryota; kingdom Metazoa; phylum Chordata; class Actinopteri; order Gobiiformes; family Gobiidae; genus Scartelaos; species Scartelaos histophorus. The sequence continues at coordinate 4,556 of JACN01032733.1, read as the reverse complement.
AGCAGCAGGATCATTAGTTTAAGCTCTGTCCAGCCATGCACAAGAGGCACAAGAGATTCACTCAGTGAACGACACTCCTCTGTTCTGCTCTCGCCAACGAACTCTGACCCCACCAAAACCACCACCAAAACCCCACTGAAACCACCACCAAACCCCAGCAGACGAGCCTAAACGTCCATCTGAACCGTGCTACTGTCCATCGTGTGTCTGGACTGAGCGACGGTGACGTCACCAACAGCTCCAGTCAAATGAAGCTCACTGAAGCTGCAGGTTACAGGAGTGAATTTAGAGCAGAATTCCATATTTGAAAATTTGAGCGTGACGACCTTTTAAGTCATGAAAACCCATTTTTGAAATCCCTGCTGACTAATGAATAGTTTGAATTGAAATGTTTTTAAACCAGAACTGACCTAAAAATGTGTTGAGGAATTGATTAAAATGGACTGAAACCACCTCCTCATGATGTTGTTTTGCTTAAAATGTTCCACGGAATGAAATAAAACTTGTGTAATCTCCATCAAACAATTTTGATTTATAATACTATGACCAAATAAATGTTGAAAAATGTATTTAAATGGAGAATATTTAAATGAGAAAATGGCGGTTTGTTATAATGTTCCAACTTGTATCAATGTTTTCTTATTTTTTTTTCAGTGTCTCCCACAACTTGGTCCAGAACCAGACCCAGCACCGGCTCCAGCTGAGACGTGAAACCTGCCAAAGCTGCTCTGGGGGGGAGGCAGAGGGAGTGTCCGTCTGAGCCCCACATTGGTGAGTCTTGTCTGGGGAGTGTGTGCAGTGTTGTGCAGTGTTGTGCGGTGTTGTGTGGTGCTGTGTGGTGCTGTGTATTTGCTGGTTTTTGGAGCGTGTCACATAATTACAGGGAGAAATGGTGCGTGGGCGGGTGGCTTCTCCAGGCGTTAGACAGTGACGGGAGGTGACTACTGCCTGAGCGCCGAGTGTAACTGATGTTTCATTTACTTTATGTAGAGATGTGTTTTCTCCGGGGATTCTGCCTCCTCCCACTGACACGGAGCCCAGGCTCTGCTCAGCAGCAAATCCACTCATGTTTAACTCCATTTGTGTTTGGAGTCTAAAACATCCGACTAAACCTCATGGTGAGCGACCTAATGGTAACGTGATAAAAAAGTCCCACTGAGCTGGACCAGGACCACTGCGGTCACACGGGACAGAGGAGAAAACGCTCCTTTAAATGTGCAAAATGACAGGATCTTGTCCAAATGTTCTTTTATTTACACTAGAGGGACACAGGTGAGCGGGAGGGCATCTGACACACCACACGGGCTGAACTCTGTGATCTGAAATCCAGCAAATCCACCTCCTGTTCTGTTCTGTTCTGGTTTAGTCCTGTTCATCTTGTACTGGTGCAGCTGGAGGTTCCACACTTTGGTCCCAGATGAAAGGTTTAAAGTTGTACTGCGTAACATTTCCAGTGGAGGGTCCATCACCTGCTTGTCTCCATGGAGATATCATTGCCGTGTCTAGAATGTTCCGCAGTATTGATCAGGCTTAGACTTTTTTTTTTCCCCATGGGGCCACATGAGAAACTGAAAATCCTGCAGAATCTTCACTGTCTGTAAGAATCATAAAAGTCACACCATGGAACATTCCAGGCAAAGCAATGGCATCTCCATGGAGACGAGCAGGGAGCAGATTGTCCATCAGAAATGTTACGCATTGCGCCTTTAAGTCAAGAAACTGGTCTTGTTTTAATTGAGAAGTTTCAGTTATTTAAAATAATCTCCATGGCGATTAGCAAATCACCAACCAGAACAGTTCTAGTGCCAAATTCGACTTGAAAGAAAATATTTAACATATTTCTGAAATGCAGAAAAGTTCCGCAGTGCACCTTTATAAACTAATGTCAAACTCATGCACAAAATCCAACAAAAGTCACTTGTAGAGCTTTTATTTTATTTTTAAACTCCCGTTCTTAAACTGAAAGCTGAAGTGCAAGGCCAAAAATAAATCCAAGATGCAAAATGTAAAAAAACAGACATTTAGAGGTTTCAGTTTAGGATAATCTTGTTTTTTTTCATGCTTTTCTAATCCTGAAAATGTTTTTTAATAACACGGATCCATTGACCAATCGCCTGCCAGCCTCATTCTGTTGCAGCCAATCAAAACAGACCAGGAAGTAAGCAAGACCAAATAAGGAAGTGGCATCGTCAAACTCACCAGTAACTTCTGGAGAAAAGGCGGTGATTGGTTCTGTAAAAAAAAAAAAAAAAGAGAGGAAGAAGGAGAGAAAGTGTTAGATAAAGTTTAAATATGAGTAAAAAGTCAAATAAATGTTGTGTAAATGTCACAGCATCAAATAGTGAAGGACCTTTACTGAAGAATTTCAAACGTGTTGGATTTGGACACACGAGGAGCTGTTTCATAGTTTGTTTTCACTGTAATATTCCACATTCTAACTGAGTGCTCGCCTCTCCACAGATCTGACCCTCACGTTTGTGTTTTGGCGTCTCCTGCTCGTCTCCGTGGAGGTAAGTTTAAAGTCTCACTGTGTCGTTCCCTCGTCACAAACAGACCTGGAGTTGTTCAGTTTCAGTCACATTTAGGCCGAAAAAACACTCCGTTCCACCTTGTGATGTCACGTTGTTGATACAGGAAGTGTGTTTTTGAACCTTCACTAGAATCGCTGATTTCTACTGAGCTCTGGACAGACATTTTGAGTCTGTCTGCATCACAAAACGCTCTGATCCACCCTGTGATGTCATAAAGTGAACAGCTCCTTCTACCCAAATCATTCTAGTGAAGGTTTGAGGACAATAAAAGCACTTCCTGTATCACCAGGTGACATCACAAGGTGGAACAGAGTCTAAACATGCAGTGATGAGGAAACTAGAACAAAGATCAACTCAGAACTAAACCAGGACTTAGACAAACTTTATTGATCAGGAAAATATTTGGATCCATCACAAAATAATGACAAAATTAAAGCTAAATGTTGAGCAGAAGTAAAAGTCTCGTGCTCTGACCCTGTGTCCATTGTTTATTTTGTTGACAGAATATCCAAGATGGCCGCCCCTCGTTTCCTCTCAAATCCTTCGTCTTTGACTCCGTTTTTTTTCAAGTCGTTTATCGGCCGAGTCCAGTTTTCGACGCGAGAGGGTTTTTTTGGCGGCCGACGCCGAACGCGGCTTCAGACTTTGATGAGTTGGAACGCAAACAAGAAAAGGGCCCGCGCGTGTGAAGGGGAAATGAGAGGAAAAGTGTCCGGGGAACTGGCAACGCCAACGCTGCGCACAGTAAAGTCGACTGGAGCGCCAGATAAGAGACGTCCCAGCATGCACCGGGAGCAGGGGCAGCAAGAAAGTCACCACAGTAGAGGTAGGAGGAGGTAATTTTTTGTAGTTCTAGTATTAGTACAGTAGTAGTAGTAGTATTTGTTTCTATGTATTGTCTTGATGTGTAGTTTCCTTGTGTCTCATTTTAGGTCCTGCTCCAGGGGCCCCACACACACTCTGGGTTTGGGATGAAGGACGTTCCAGAGGTAAAGTTACTCTGTTCGTTTCTGTGCTCAGGTTGTACTTCTGTCAGTACTACACGAGTACACACTGACGAGCAGATAAGTACTACACAAACCACTGCTTCATTCACTGTTTAAAGTTCATTTGACGGGTCCGACTCGTTCAGATTTGACTAAAAACCTCACGTAGTTGTAGTTTTTCTGTCATTTTGCTTGACTTCCTGGTTGGACCCGGGCAGCGGGTCGTTCTGTAACTGTTACCTAGCAACCGCAATGTAAACGAGGCCTTAAACTTGTCGACGTTACACAACAGTTTTGATTAAAGTAATAAAAATAAATGACAACAGTTTAATTTAGTTACATGAAGGTTTAAAGTGTCAGTAAATGTACTTCTTTGTGTGTAAATTGTCTGAATTTTGGATGTTTTCTGTTTCCAGACCCAGCACTACTTCCATTTTTGTTATTAAACTGACCAAAAAAGTCCCAAAATATAGGAAGTAGTGCTGAGTTATGAAACAGAAAAGTCATCCAAAAGACACAAGTTACACCTGAAGGACTTTTCCTGATACTTCAAACCTTCATTTAACTAGATAAACTCATTTATTTTTATTAGAACAATCAAAACTCTAGTGTAAGTTTGACATGTTTGAGCTTGTTCACATTGTGGTTGCCAGGTAAGAGTAACAGAAACACTCTGCCCGAGTCCCACCAGGAAGGAAAGAGAAATAACAGGACGCCTGATAGTTTAAGACATGTTTATTTAAAGTTAAACAAAAAAAATAAGTCTGACCAGTTAAATGAACTTCACGGTAGAAAGTGAATGAAGCAGTGGTTTGTGTGGTAATTATCTGCTCGTTAGTGTCGACTCGTGTAGTACTGACAGAAGTACAACCTGAGCACAGAAACGACCAGAGCAACTTCTCCTCTGGAGCTTCATCCCAAACCCCAGTGTGGAGGTGGGACCCTGTGGAGCAGGAGAGGCCCAGAGGCACAAGGGCTGCACCAGGGGGAGGGAGAACTGTACTACCTCCTGGCCTAGCCTACTCCTGCGCTAACCTAC
>JACN01152075.1:0-10232 GCA_000787155.1 Scartelaos histophorus | reverse complement strand
TAAATTTAAATTAAATTTAAATTAAATCAGGTAGCTCTTTTATACATTTGGGCAGTACAGTGGCCTGGGGATAATTATAGTACATAAAAAAAAAAGCTGATGTGTTATAATGTTACTTCCTCATTAAAAACTTACCTAGAATTTGGTTTTGTTTCATTCACACACGTTTAACACACAAACCCTGCATATTTGGACCGTGTTCTCACACACAAAGCGCTGTGTTCCACCTCGTGATGTCACGCGGTGATACAGGAAGTGCTGCACTGTGTTTTTAAACTCCACACACCTTCACTAGAATCATTTGGATGATTACAAATAACAGGAGATTGAAAATTGCTCTGCAGAACTAATGGTAAAAGGTGGAGCTGTTAACTGGAAAACTGGCACTCAATGACATCACAAGGTGGAAAAGAGCATTCTGAGCTTTGGAGATATGTTTTTGATGAAGTAACAAGTCAATTTTGTGTAATAATTGACCTTTTGACGCCACATTTGTTTGTTTTAATAAGAATAAAAGCAGCTCAAATCCAAAAGTTGTGACGGACCAATGAGATCGGTCGCCATGCATGTTACGTACTGTGTTGGTGATGTCGTAGACCACGATGGCGGCCTGGGCCCCTCTGTAGTACATGGGCGCCAGGCTGTGGTAGCGCTCCTGCCCGGCCGTGTCCCAGATCTCAAACTTCACTGTTGTATCGTCCAAACATACCGTCTGTGTGAGGAAGGCCGCTGCGGGGACAAAACACCAGTCAATACAAGACAATACAGCTCCATTTTAGCATTTCTATTGATACTTTGCAGCTAATCGTCAATATTCTCTGGAGGTGTGACGCTAACTGTAGGCATGCTCTGTCTGAGGCTTTCTTTTCTTTAGACCTACAGTATGTTATAATAATGTTTCCTCATCACAACCAGACCAGGAGTTGTGTTTTTTATCATTCACACATCTCAAATCTAAGAGCAATTTTAGCACTTTTACCCTCTCCTGGATTTCTTTCTTAATTTTGCTTTTAAAACTCCCCCTTTTACCCCCTAAAGAAGTGTTGTACATCCTTTTTTCAGTGCCAGTTGTTATTTCACAATATGCATATTGTAGTTGTGTCATATGGCTGTAATAAAAGCGATAGCACCAGAAATATATAACCAACACACAGCAAACATGTATAAAAAATGCTTAATTTAAGGGCCTTGGCTACAAAAGTGCAAAATATTAAGTTTGTAAGTAACTAAAAATATCCTTATTGCCCTCAAAAAAAAAAAATAAAAAAGTGCAGTTATATAAAACATATTCCCAGCTATTGTATTTTTAAGCTGTTTTCATTCCTCAAACAGTCTGTTCTACTTTATGATGTCGTGTGGTAAAACAGGAAGTGCTGTACTGTGTTTTAAAACTCCATACTCCTTCACTAGAAATATTTGGATAATTTCAGTCCTGGAATTGCCAGTCTTTACCGAACAAAAGGTAAAAAGTAGTTGTTAACTTGAAAACTACAATTTCATGACATCACAAGGTGGAATGGAGCATTTTAAGCTTTGGAGATGTAGAGAAACTAATAATAAAAAACAATTCCAGCTATGTTTTTGTTGAGGTAAGAACATTATAACATGGCTAAAAGCTCACAGGAGTCTTACTAAAGTGATTAAAGTTGAATTGATCCTTAGTGAGCAATAAAACTGTAGAGAATACAACGTTATGAAATAGAACTAACAGGATTTCCATCATAATTTCTGAGTAAAAGAACAAAATCCTATGAATGGCAGGAAGCGTTTGTCCTGCTGAGTCAGCCCAGTGTCACATGCCAAACCAAGGCCTCACAGCGGAGCACATAGTCTGATGATTTGTAATCTCTAACTGCACTGACCACAAGGTTCAGTCGAATCAGAGAAAACGCTGATGTCTCTTGGATTTACAGACCTCCAGCTTCCCATCGCCCGTTACTCACAATATTCTGATTTAAGAGTAAAGTTTGGCCACAGTAAATGCACTTTTGTCGCGTTAATAGTTTAATCTGAAGGTGACGGCGCTGATTCGATTTGAGTTTTGCATCGCATTGTTTTAAAGTTGCACTGTGTAACTTTTTGGTTAGGGGTCCGTCACCTTCTTCCATTTCTAATCCAATACACTTTATCACATTTTAGAAACATGACAATTTCCAAAGCGCTGCACAGACAAATTAACACAATAATAGACAGTAAATCATAAATAAAAAGTGTAAAAATGCAAATAAAAATGTAAAAAAAATAAAAAGTGTAAAAATGCATGAAGCTAAAAAATGTTTAAAAAAATAAATTTAAAAAATCAAATAAAACACAGATGACAACACAACTCACGCGGCGTTAAAATCCAGAGAGTAAAAAATGGACAAATGATTCCTCTGCCTGGAATGTTCCACAGTATGACATTAAAAAGCTCTAACTTACATTTATTCAATTACAGTTTTTTTTTATAGCTCAAAAATACTTAAAAAAAACAGGCATTCTGACTGAGTGGGGGTCGCCTCTCCACAGATCTGACCTGTCACTTGCTCTGGTTTGGTCTCCATGGAGATAGAAAGGTTTAAAGTCACACTGCGAAACATTCCAGACAATGCGAGAAGAAGATAAACCACAAAAGTTACACAACGCACCGTTAAATATCAGAGTTTTAATCTTCGGTTTGAGCTGTTGCGACACTGAGGACTCGCATTGCCATTTGTTGTAGAATATTTAGTCTTAAATTGTTAATCGCCGCAGCAACGGTGTCAATTTCTTGTTCTAAAAGCCCCATAAAGATACAGGGACATTTTTATTAATTTTTCATTATATTGCTGATAGTTATCTGCAGCTTTCACAGTTGGAATATGTTGATTTGACAAAAAAAGAGTTTCAAAATTGCAAAAGCACTGCAAGAAAATGTATTTAATTAATATTCAAGTATGTTTTTAGTAACGCACAGTTATGAAGTTCAATTTTAATTTATTCACAAGGTGCTTTTATGGGTTTTTTGCCTCTTCCAGCACCTTTTTTTTAATCCAGTGTGGGTTTTTTTATTGTTATACGTCATATTCGTGCAAAATCAATAAATAAAAAAACAAATAAAGGCTTCAACCCACATCATTTGACCAAGAAGCAAAGGTTTCACATTTTATGTCATGGAATTTCCTGTTTAATTAATAGAAAATCGTTAACTGCAGCTTAGACCCCTACAAACATGACCTGAAATGCATGGGACTCTTGTATTAGGGTGAGGCTGTTCATTTTCCAGTCAAATATTAATGCGTCTCTAGTTGGTTACGCTCTATTTTTTTTAACATATCTTGCTCATCTTGTCAATCGCAGTTTTTAATCTTCATCAAAATCACGTCGCTTAACTGAGAGGAAATCCAAGCGCTTCGTTACTGGAAAATGAAACCTTTCCAACGCAGTTCCTTATCTCGTCAGTGATGAGGTAACGCATTTCTACACCGATCCACGTTCAGATAACAGAAGTAACCCCGCTGCTGTCCAAAACCTGTTCTTCCTGAGGCTGTATTAGAGCTGGGGCAGACAATTTGAGGTGGAATTTGATTAACGTAAGTGTAAGTAATGTCTCAGTCAGGATAATTGCATTCGAAAGGTGTTATGTAATTAGTTACACAAGGGCCATATTCACGGTGCTGTAAGGAGTTTGGTTTGTGAGACGTCAGGTGATCAGAGAAAAAAAAATTAAAAAAACAGGTTGGGCCACTCCTCTGCCCCAAAGCAAAGATTAACAGCAAAGCAAAAGGAAAAAAACAAGAGGAAGACACGGCATTTTTAACTTTAGTAAAATGTAAAAAATTGATTCTTACAAGATTTAAAAAGTGGATTGTGCGACTTTTCTGGTGGGAAGACACGGCATTTTTAACTTTAGTAAATGTTCTATATTTAAAATTTTATTACAAAAAAATTATTTTTACAAGATTTAAAAGGTGGATTGTGCGACTTCTCTGGTGAAGGGTCAGTCACGGCGATGCTATTGCTTTGTTTGGAATGTTTCACAGTGCGGCATTAAACCTTTCTATCGCGATGGAGACCAAACCAGACCAAGTTACAGGTCAGATCTGTGGAGAGGCGACCCCGCTCACACTCAGAATGCCTGTTTTTCAAGGCGTTTTTGAGCTATAAAACCACCTGCAATTGAATAAAGTTGGTTCCGCTCTATTTTTGCGAAGTAGAGCTGTTTAATGTCACACTGTGGAACATTCCAGGCCCAGCAGAGCAATGGCATATCCATAGCAACGAGCAGCTGACCTTTAAGCTATGCTCTAATGTTGTAACTTCATCAAAAACACACTCAAGATTTGTTTTTTGTTTCATTCGCACATATTTGCGTAACTCCCCAAAGCTCAAAATGTTCCGTTCCACCTTGTGATGTCACGAAGTGGTAATTTTAAAGTTAGCAGCTACTTTTGACCTTTAGTTTAGAAGACAATGAAAATTCCAGCGCTGAAATCATCATCATCATCATCCAAATAGTTTTCGTGACGGTGGAAGGGAGTGTTTTCAGTTTGAGAGAAGAACTCGGCCTAAATATGCAGGTTTGTGTGTTAAACGTGTGAGAATGAAACAAAACCCAACTACAGCTATGTTTGTGATGAGAAAAATGGCGTAATACAGCCTCTTTAAGTTCTGACAGTTTTGTTTTGACAAATAGCTGTTGTCTTGAGAAGTAAAAAGCGTTTATTCAAAATAGTCTCGTGTTACACAACTATTATTACAGAAAATAACAAAATACTGCAGACTCAATGACATCCACGTGATCAGATTTCTTAAGAAACAACCGTCTTTCTCTGTTAATCCAAACTTCCCAAACTTTTCACCAAACGTCTAGAGGCTTGTACTTCCAGGTGATGTCTTTACTTTACTGCAGTCTGATTCATGTTTTTCACTTTTTTATTGTAGGAGAACACAATAACTGGATTAGTTAGTCCGAGGAGAATAAATATTGCTGACTTAGTTCGTGTTTGGACGTAAAATGGGCCGTAGATGCCTTTTTCAATCACTATTTAGCTTTTAAATTACAGACATGAGCGTTCACACAGGATTAGAATTACCAAAGGACTTCTGCAGAATTAAAGGAGGTAAAATTTGGGGTTTTTCCAGACTTGGATCATTCATATGGGACTAGAAACACAGATGGCGTCCGTAATGATTACAAGTCACCAGAGGACTTCAGGTAAAACTAATCCTCTGCAAATAGGATTTATGACTCAATATAGATATAAACTACTACTCAAGTGCCATTTATTTATTGCTATCTGTCTTATCTTTTAAAGCCTATCGTTTGCAGCAGACAGACTTGAGTAAAAATGTGACTATTTTTAGGTTAAATATTTTGTTTTGGTAAGATTAAATAAAAATGAGTAGAAAAATCCTGATTCATTTTCTCCCCAGCCCTTGTACGGCAAATCCAGACTGATTTCTCTGTATTTTTATAAACATTAATTCGAGTCTGGTTCCCACGTCCTCTGTCCATTCGCTTTTTCCAGTGACGCGTGTGTTTTTTTTCCTTAAATCTTTCTGATGTGGATGGATCAAGCAAGTCCCTGATTGGCTGGTCCACCTGTCAATCATGCCCATCTGAATTCTGGGAGTTTCACCGTTGACCAGACTCACATCTTCATAAAGTTTTGATGAAATGTGTGAAATATGCCCAAAATATGGATCTAATTTATATATTAGATGATCCATTATTAACACAATTTTTAGATTATAAGGAATAACTTCATTTATCTTTACAAAACTGTGAATATGCTACTTTTTCCACTTAAAATGCCTTGAAAAAACTTAAAACAAAAGATTTAAAACTGCTTAGAACAGTTATTTCATCATTAATCTGCACTGAAACGGAGCAAAGGATCATGGTCTATGTAGTTCCATCAGTTTTTTAGCTATATTACAGCACTATAGCGATTCATTTTAGCAAAGAGACTTGTAATTCGATATATTATGATGGTCCGTGATATTATTTTGAGACTTTTGACTATAAGAGACACAATATTTTGGTTATTGTTACATCGCATCTCTAGCTGTGCGCCTCATTTGCAATTATGTTAACTCCAAATGAACCTCCATGCAGTTGGCCTGTGTGAACGGTTGTGGGTGGACTTTTTAATACTGTGGGCTCTGACTGTAAACTGAATTGCCTCTTGGAGATAAATAAAGCTTTCTGAACTCGTATCCATGGATTTCAAGCGGTGAAAAATTAGGACAGTTGCCAGAGCCTGAAATTATGCAAAAGAAAAAAATCTGTTTCTCTTAGACGGTTCAAAGTAGCTCCACATGTACACAGCCTTACTACACATTACTTATAAATGTATTACCTAAATTTGCCTTTCTGAAACATGAACGAACCTTTTAATACATTTCAAGTGATATCATAGACATTCTTATGGGGTCAGCTATCTGGAGGCACTGCACTGTCTGAAACTCTGTGTAAAAACCATGACCTGACCATAAAAAAAAAGTCTTTCTTTTTTTAAATAATTATTTTTTTGTCTAAAAGGTGCATTGTGTAACTTTTCTGGTGGAGGAGGCCATCAAACGCTCGTTTCCATGGAGATGTTATTCCTTTGTCTGGAATGTTTCACGGTGGAGACCAAACCGGATCAAGTTACAGGTCAGATCTGTGGAGAGGCGACCCTGCTCACAGTCAGAATGTCTGTTTTTCTAGATATTTTTGAGCTATAATGAATGAATGGAAAATAGAGCTGTTTAATGTCATACTGCGGAACATTTCAGACAGAGTAATGGCTTATCAAAACCAAAAAGTTCCATAGTGCACCTTAGATTTTCGTTTTTTTATCACGTTAAACTCAATGTATTTAATAATTGTGTTTTATTAATTTACCTGTATTGATCACAGGCTCTTCAAAAATCTGTTCAAATCGGTTTTATAGTTTTTCTTACGTTTTCTGACCATCTAAAAACATATCTGAAGTGGCTGTGCGCTCTCCTCACCTCCGATGGTGCTCTCCTGAAACTCGTGGAACTGCCCTTTGACGAAGCGCAGCACCAGGCTGGACTTGCCCACGGCCGACTCGCCCAGAAGAACCAACTTAAACTGGCAGATTTTGTTGCCCGGAGCGGCGCCGTTGGTCCGTGTGGTTCCCCCTCGCCCTGCCATAGCGCTGGGTTAGAGGAAGAGGTGAGGAAGAGGAGAGGAGGAGGAAGAGTCTGTGGAGTTTATGCTCAGTTTTGTAGGTGTTTAAGTGCAGAGGATGGACAGGGCAGAGGGGGGCAGGCTCAGGTCAGGCAGGTGGAAGAGCCGATGGAAGAGACCTCACCGATGGGAACTGCAAAACAAAAAACATATTTAATACATTTGTCACATACAAAGTAAATTAAGTTTGAGCCATTTTGATCGTCTATAAGATGAACTATTCTGACATTGTTATTGTTATATTATTATTTTTGGTCCATGTTACACCATTTTCTCATCTACAGGGCTTAACAATACAAGAAAACACTATATCAAAAAACTTCTAACTTCAAAAGAACAATTTCATTGGTATTTGTTAAGAAAATAACCAGTTGGACTAACAAAATAGTACAAATAACAACCAAAAATGTTAATATTTTGTATTTTAACCTTTGGCACAGTTAACAGCTGCATTTTTGCTCACTGTTTTTATGTCGTTTTGCAAGTCTCTTTTGTTATTGAATTCCACATAGTTTCGAGCTGTTGCCAATACATTTTAAACTTGAAAATGTATGGATAGCAACAATAGTTATATTTTAGCATTAAAGATATTGTTTTGATAAAAAGCTCTTGCATGTACTGGCAGATTATCCATTATAGAAACATAAAAAGATATTTTGGTAAACAGAAATACTGTAATTAAATTATGGCAGCAAACTCCTGATACTGGTGGTGCTCTAATAAATGTGTTCTGCTCTGTATGTTATATGTTGTTTCCTCATCACAAACAGAACACAACTCCAGGTATGTTTCATTCACATGTTTAACGCACAAACCCTGCAGAAGGCCGAGTTTGGCAGATTTCTCTTTTCCACCATGTGTGACGAGATAATACAGGAAATGCTCCACTGTGTGTCAACTAGTCTCCACTAAACTAGCTGTTAAAACGCAGCTGTTAACTTGAAAACTACCACTACAGAGCTTTTAGAGCTTTGGAGATTTAGGCAGGGGTTATATAAACATGTGAATGAAATAAAACACAACTCCAGGCAAGTTTGTGAAATTATAATGGCTTATGTTGGCTTAAAGCTCACAAGAGTCAGTTTTGTGTGTAAATTCTCACATTGTCCAAGTCAAATATGTATTTACTTGAAACATATTCTATTCTGCCCATTGAAAAATCTTTATATCTTAAGTTAAACTAAAATCGGGGCAGCTATGGCTTGAAGTAACTTGAATCTTTGCATTTCTCTGTTCTGAGTGTCATCAGCGTCTATCCAAGATCCTGTTGCTGCACAAACTTCACTGTTGACATTAAACAGGCCCGATATGACAAACAGTGACTTTGAGTTTTAGCTGAAAACATGTATCAAAAACCTGTATCCTTGAACGCCCTGCTGTAATATATTCACAAACCTTACAAGAAACACAAATCAGGGAGGTCATGAAATTCCAGATAAAGTTACAAATGAGAAAAGAAGCAGCGTTCGGTTTGTTCAGTTCATGTTTGTACAATGACAGGCTGGTTACTGTATCTGTTAAAGGAAGAGTCACAAAAGCAGAGACAATATTCTTTTATATACCTTCCGAGACCTTGGCATTCATGTTTCCAAACTTAAAGCTGCACTATGTAACTTTTCAAGCGGAGAGTCTGCCACATGATTGCCTCAATGAAGATGTTATTGCTTTGCCTGCATTTCCCAGTATGGCATTTAACACCAAAACCACTTTTTAAAACCGATTAACTGTGTAAATGTGACTAAAATAGAAGTGTGGTCTTCTTTTGTAATTTTAGTGCATATCTCTTAAAAATCCACAGTCACTTTAGGATTAAATTAAAGCCACTACATTTGAAGTGTCAGGTTGGAAAAATGGTCGCCGATGCAGAGCGGGGTGTCACTCGTAAGTCAAATCCCGTCCCACAAATCCCGCCCAACCTGTGTCCTCACCCTGCCGAGTACCGCCCACTTTGTTGGATTTTTCAAATGTATATCGTGGGCGGAGTCAAGTCTAGCGCAGGTGTTTAGTGGCTCTTTAAACTTATTATACCTCCATGGAAACAAGGAGGTGAAGCGACACTACTGAGCCAAGTTACAGGTTTGATCTGTGGAGAAGTGACCCCACTCACTGTAAAAATCGAAAAGGGCTTTTAAGAGATGTACCAATACGATACTTGTATCAGAAACTGGTACGAGAAATTTTCATGGATCGGATATCGGTTCCAAGACATCAGTTGATACTCTGTGTTTAAAGGAAATAAATCATGCCCTGGAATCAGTGGATACTTAAAGCCAAAGTATCGGTATTAGTATTGATACTTGAAAAAGCTGGATTGACTTGAGTAATAAAAATATGTATAACTTTTTGCCAGGAAGGTTCCACAGTATAGCAAATAACATCGCCATAGAGACAAGAAGACCGCTGACTCATGCACTAAAAAAGTTACATAGTGCACCTTTAAAATACTATAAAAAATAACTGAGTATAAAATCTAACACACTCAGTTATACTTGAGGAAGGAACAGGAAAGCACAGTTTAAAAAAAAATCTGAAAAAAATAGTTTCCGTAAAATGACAGCATTTAACAAGCCACTAAACTTATGACAATAAAGCATTAAAAGGACAGAATTATTATAGAAACCTGCCCTTGGATACAAAGAGAAAATACACGTTCAGTTGTTCAAAGTATTTTTACGATCAGTTTTGTGGTGGTCCATAGTTGCACTTTCTCGGTGGACAGGAAACTCGACTCAGCGAAAAGTAGGAAGTAAAAGATTGCAGAAGAAATCCAAGTGCTGAGCGTGTCAAAAACACTACAAAGGGGCGACTGTGAGGAGTTTTTAAAGTCAAAAGAGCAAAACACGTCTAAATGAAGTATAAGTAGTAGTATAGTTAGTAGTAGTAGTAATTTAGTGTGAATATATTGTAGTACAGATCTTTTATTCAATTACAGGTGATTCTGTAGCTCAAAAATACCTAGAAAAGCAATAATTCTGAGTGTGAGTGGGGTCGCCTCTCCACAGATCTGACCTGTAACTTGGTCTGGTTTGGTCTCCATGAAGATAGAAAGGTTTAGTACCATACACTTTGG
>KN493607.1:1480-15464 GCA_000787155.1 Scartelaos histophorus | reverse complement strand
GAATATCTTTTAAACAACTTACAGCATCCCAATAATTCTTACAGAGCATATCAAAAACCATCTTTGAGATAAGCCTTCAAAGCCACAAATTCTGTTTTCATCAACTTTGTCCAAAATATTTGTCCAAAACTGCAATAAAACTGATTAATTTTGAAATCTTGCGACTGGTGCGATATTGTCAAATCCAAACACACAAAATCTTCAAGCAGAATAAATGACAGGTTCGAGCGCTCTTTCTCATCAGAACTGTGAAACTTTTTGCACGTCTGGCCTTTGGCAAAATACCAAGACACCCCTGAATGCCAAGTATAAATTCTGCTGTAGGGAGAGAAGATAGAGCAAACAGTGAACAGTGAAGTCTGAATGCTCCTGAGACGTGAGGAGGCAAACCTGGCAACAAGCTCTGTCCGTCTTTCATCTGCCCTGGCCTTTGGAGCAGCCGCCGATGAAGAAATTCTCCCACTTCGTCGTCTCAAAGGTCACCCTCCGAGTTAGAGAGGTTCAGGAGACAAGATGGTAGACAGGAATAAATAGATTGGGTGAATAAGTAAGAAGGAATAATAATAAGTGTGGAAGAAGCAAAAATTGGTATCTGCACATTTGGGCAAAGCACATCATGTCAGTGGTGGATGAAGTACTCAGTTTATCTTACTTAAGTAAAAGTACAGATGCCGAGACAAAAAATTACTCAAGTAAAAGTAAAAGTATCACATGAAACTGAAAGTATTCAAAAATATACTTAAGAGTAAAAAGTAAAAGTATTTATCAGAGTTTCAGAACAATTCCAGGATGAAATGTAGTGATTTTAATGAGTTTCATGGATTTTAAGTGATCTGTTTTGTGTTTTTGTGTGCTTGGTTTGCTCAAAGTTGGGACGTTAACTAATTACATGTGCTAAAAATAAGACTCTGCCATTTCAGCAGGTCTCATACCATAAAGAAAAGTACTTTTTACTTCAGTCCAGATCTAAAATGTAGCGGAGCAGAAAGTACAGAGACACTCTCAAATGTAGTGAAAAAAGTAAAGCTATATAAAATGTACTTCAGTAAACTACAGATACCTAAAAAATGTACTTAATTATTGTACTTTTACTTTTGTACTTCATTAGCTTCCACTACTGCATAATTTGGAAGCAATGCCAAAGTTTCTGTTAGCTACATGTATATTGAACTGGGGACTGTGACTGAGTCATATTAGCATAATCATTCATAATCTGATGAGTGCATTCACACCTCTGAGCCTACAGGCGAACACTACTGTCTTCTTTGTTTTGATTTAGGTCTGAGGATGGAGTTATAAATAGGAGAGAGATGATGTCTGAGCCCTCCATTTCTGTTCAAAGATGGATTGTCTTTCCTAACAAAAAATAGCCTAATTTTCATATTTTAAGCACAAAAGTCTTGTTCCATTTGTAGCTTAGATGTGAAACTTACTCAAACCATGATAAAACTTTCTTAATTCAAGTCATCCTAACTTGGCTATATTCTAGGTTTTGCAGTGTACAGACAAATAAAAATAGAAATGCAATATTATTCATGTAAGAGCCTCATGTTCTTGTTATCTTGACAGCCTTGAAAGTCTGTGTGTACCCCATGGTGAGAAACAAAGATGTAAACATATGCTATAGCTATCACTGGCAACGTCATCACTCCAGTTACTCGTGTGGAAAAACGTCCAAAAAATATGCACAAAACTGAACGTATCAAAGATTTTAAACAGACCAAAGACAAATTCTGATTCAAAATACATTCAGATTTTGCAGATAAGTCAGAGGAATGTTTGTTTTTCTACCTACAGTCTCTCTCTCTGTAAAAATCGAAGTTTTTTTCATCAGGCGAGAAAAGAAACACTGGATTGATTAACAATGAATCAGCCATGACATGCTCACACCCACAGACTCCTTTAAACTGTCTATCTGCATTCAGAAGACCAGCATCATATAAAACAGGTCACAGAACATGTCAAGGAATTACTATAAAGAATTTTCATCATTTTCTTATTTTTTTTTAACAGTGAAAATGTTTTTATCTCAAGATTAACGCTTTTTCATAAGCTGTGGCCACTGCTGGTAACGAAGAAGTTCTGCAGCTGTTTGTTTCCGGCCGTCCTCACTGCTCCGCGCTGCTATTATATCCATAAACTCACAGAGGAGTGTGTATCGCAGCAGGACTCATATTGGTCTCACTATTTAATAAATATTTCACGTTGCTGGTAGTGTGATGACGTTATTGGGCTATGGTCTGATTTGGTCACGGGCCGAATAACCTTTGGCAATAAGCTCTATTCAAACATCACAAACCAGGAAGACGTTTGGAAACACGCTATGATAACTTCTAGTGTTGTTACCGACATTGGGCTCGTCTACTGACTGTGATAAAACCCACTTAAGTAAATATCATCAGCAGTAAAATGAAGACTGCATACTTTTTAAGTTTTGAAATCATCTTGAATTTGGTGCCCTCATCTCTTCTAATTGCCTGCACCCAATGCACTCGGAGTTGTGTGTCAGTGGGGAAATGATGAAAAATGATGTATGGTTGTAATTGTTGATTAGCCGAACATAATGGAATGCTGCCATGACATGTAAATGAAGTAAAACTGGGCCATTTTCATTTCTTTGGTCAGATTTAGGACCCTGAACAGAGCCTGCTGGAAGTTGTCATCGCATGTTTCCAAACGTCTTCCTGGCTTGTGATAGAGTGTGAATAGAGAATAGGTCGTGCTTGAGCACGGCACAGTTCTAAAGTTCTAGTATGAGTCACCCTAAATACATCAGGCGTTTTGGGCAAACAAACACAATCATGCTAACTGGAGATTACTGGACGTCCCTCAGTAATGAAAACTACCTCGGGGTCACAGCACATTATTTCACCCACAGTAGGAACTTCAGTCACTTTGACTGTTATGAAGACAGAAGAGGCACTTCGCTTCTACTGCTGCAGAGCACTTCATGAAAGTGGAACATGTGAGTGAAACATCAAACACAAAGTTGTCTGACTAACAATCATGGCTTGCAATAACATTTGCAAAAAGCAAGCCTATCCATTTTTCTATGTTGATAAAAGTCTCTAAAGGATGATTCAAGGGACAAAAATGTGCGACTAATTTGTGATTAATTGTGAGCTAACTATGACATTCATGAGATTAATCGTGATTAAATATTTTAATCAAAATAGGGGTATTCAAAAGAGAACTCCAAAAAAATTAAGAAAAGTGTCCATATTTGTTTAAAGATGTTGCTTCCCCCTTTTTGAATGTATGATCTTTTCCAGAGTGCAGTGAGACAGTAGTTCATAATTTAATTGCAAAAAATAATTTCCAATGTGGGTCAAGGTAGTTTTCATCATTAGCTTTGGTCTTTTCCAAATGATTTAATGTGAACAAACTAACGAGATCAAACAGGGATTTTTAAAAAAAACAAATCAGATAGGTATTAAAAGCTCCAGAGCAGTTTTGTCAATAAATAAAATTTCATGTGGTTCTATATAGACTGGGTTAATTAGTTTGACATTCATCAAAATGTTTATTCATGTACTCCCAAAAATTATTGGTTCTGAAATGTAGTGATAATTTTGTTAAATATAACGTTTAAGAGTTATCTCAAACTGAAAAATCTCCACCTTCCACCTTGAGACGTCATGTAACAATACAGGAAGTGCTCCACTGTGTTTTACTAACTGACTAACTCCATACATCTTCAGTAGAATCACTTGGATAATTTCAGTCTTGGAATTGCCAATCTCTACTGAAGTAAAAGTAAAAGTTGTCTTGAACTACCGCTACATGACATCATAAGGTGGAACAGAGCATTTTGTGCTTTGTAGACGTAGAAAGACTAATAATAAAAGTTTACTCAAACATGTATGAATGAAACAAAAAACTCCAAGTGTGTTTTTGATGAGGTAACAACATTGCTTAACGTGGCTTAAAGTGCATGAGCACTACCGTAGCTCCCATTAAGCACATTATGCACAGTACATAGGGCACCAAGTGCTGGCGGCATGTGACCATGTGAATCTTTGCAAAACTACTAGCGTAGCATTCGGTGGTGCGGCCCATGGCACTTTGAGGGGGGGGTCATCACGGGCGTCTCTGGTATCCCCCCCCGGTCTTCAATTTCCAAAGCCCGTGGAGGGGCACATCAAAACATTTGTGCATAGGGCACCCGATCTCTAGGCTACGACTCTGTGTGTGACTCATTTTGTGTAATATAGGTCCTTTATTTACAAATGTTAAGATCTATTTGTGATGTATAAAACACATTTTAGAAAGAGGAGCTGTAAGGTAAGCTCTAAAAATAGTAAAAGAAGAAAAAACAACAACTGTAGCTTTAACATTTTCTTTTTTCCAACTGTTTCCTTGGTTATTTTTTCCACCTGAAAATGTGGACAGAAGGATGGTGTTTACTCTGCTGCCAGACTGCTCCCTGAAGGCGTTACAGTTTCATGGGCTCTGTCTGGTCCTGTGCTCAGTCCAATGTGGAATAATGACTGACAGGTTTTCAAATACTTCACTCAACTAATAATAATAATAATTCTGTGATACTATAAATTTTTTTTAACATTTACAGTAAAACAAGTCCTACTATTAATTGTATTAGCAGACTATATAATAGAGGAAAAAAATTAAAGCAACACTATGTAACTTTCTGGAGGTAGCACAGAACTGGCATTATCCTTTGGAAACAGAAGTATTAATTAAAACCATACATCTGAACATTCTCCATAAAGATAGATTTGCTCATAGACTGTATAAACAAGTGAACTAAGTCAGAGTGATCCATAGCGTTTGGCTCCAGTCAAATGAAGCTCATTGAGGTTTGGGGTTATAGGAGCAAATTTGGAGCCAAGTTCCAAATTTGAAATTCTTACCATGAGAATCATAACAGCCAAGGGCCAATCTGGAGCGAGGCTTTGTAAGGTAACAGTCGGGTAAGCTTAACAATCAAACCGGTTGCTAACGCTAGCGAGACTAACCTTGGGGAAAAGCATCTATGAAATAAATACATCAGGATCATGTAGAGCAGATTAATACAAACATTTTAAGAACAAAAGGCCAAGTCTTACAGCAACAGTTTTTTAATACAAAATAAACTGGAGCCAGAGATGATAGAGCTGGGAGCAGCACCCATGCTCACTTCCTATTTGGAACATGGCGATTTGCAGCTTAGCTATGTCCATTTATATATACACTGTATGGATACACTTTATACTATACTGTCCAAAGAAACAATAATCCCATTGAGACAAAACAAATAAACAAAATCATACTTTTGACTAAAAAGTTACACAGTGGGGCTTTATAGTATAGTGTATATAGTAGCTTTATAGTAACTATAGCAGATCTGTGGTGATATTTTTTCCCGAGTAACAATAGTATATTATAGTCTTTTTACAAATAATAATAGTTTACAATACAATATTTTACAAATTTAGTTTACAATACAATATTTTACAAATACAATAGTTTACAAGTAATAATAGTCTTTTTACAACAATTTTCAAGCACCAACATTACCATCAGTCATGCGTACAGCCCTCCCTCTCCTCCACACACCCAACCCGGGTGCACCGGTGTCACCATGGGGACACCGACTTACCTCATCAGTGCTGGGCCATTTCACCTGATCACGCCTCACCTCTCCAAACACCAGCCTCTAAATCGGCACTAAGACTCCCATGGGTGCACATTATACCTGCCCGGGTGCTGTGTAAACTGGCACAACAACGTAATGTCGACAGCGATGAAGGGTGAACATACACGGGACACAAGGCTTCAGGCCGGGACGGAGGAGCACTTCATCTTGATAAAGCTTTCACTGTAATTTAGAGCCTGTGAATGGCCCATGCAGCCTCTGGGTTAAATCATAGGTTTTCAAATCAGATGTAGGGTGAGAAGGAGAGGAAATATTGTGCTATAGGTATTTGAAAATGAGCCATATTAAGCCATAAACCATATTCACATGGGATTAATTTACCCCTCGATGTCTGTGTTTTGTCTACATTCACAAGGCATAAGCAATGTCAGTAACCTGCTTTTTTAAGGACTTCATCCCAGACACACTGAAACAAAATGAGAACCTTTTAATTCATCATTCATTAGCAACGTTGCTTTTATTTTAAGTTAAACAATGTGTTTCTTACCAATTGGTGATCACAGTGATATCCACACGTTCAGATTGCTTATGAAACATCTGAGAGTGTCAATGAAATATATTATGGTTGAAGATAAACAATGCAAACGTTTAATGAATGACTTTTAAAGCCACCGTCTGTAATTAGACTGACTGACCTGTCCCTAGTGTATTCTCACCTATCACCACTAGAGGAAGAAGAGAGAGGAGCAGAGAAGAAGAAGAGAGAGAAGTAGAGGAGCAGAAGCGAGAGGAAAGAAGTGAGAGGAGCAGCAGAGAAGTGAGAGGAGCAGGAGAGAGGGAAGTAGAAGAAATGAGCAGAGGAAAGAGGAGGCAAAGAGAGATGAGAAATGAGCAAAAGAAAGAGGAGAGGGAGCAGAAGAGAAATGAGAGATGAGCAGAAGAAAGAGGGGAAAGGAGAAGAAGAAAGAGGAGGAGAAGAAAGAGAAGCAGAAGAAAGAGGAAGAGAAGAAAGAAGAAGAAAGAGGAGAGAGGAGCAGAAAAAGAGGAAGAGAAGAAAGAGGAGCAGAAGAAAGAGGAGAGAGGAGCAGAAGAAAGAGGAGAAGAAAGAAGAGCAGAAGAAAGAGTCGAGAGGAGCAGAAGAAAGAGGAGGAGAAAAAAGAGGAGCAGAAGAAAAAAGGAGAGAAGAGCAGAAGAGAAATGAGAGATGAGCAAAAGAGCAGAGGAGAAAGCAGCAGAAAAAAAGAGGAGAAGAAAGAGAAGCAGAAGAAAGAGGAGAGAGGAGCAGAAGAAAGAGCAGAAGAAAGAGGAGCAGAAAAAAGAGGAGAGAGGAAAAAGGAGGAGAAGAAAGAGAGAGGAGAAAGGAGCAGAAGAAAGAGGAGGATAAGAAAGAGGAGCAGAAGAAAGAGCAGAAGAAAGAGGAGCAGAAGAAAGAGAAGAGAGAAAAAAGGAGGAGAAGAAAGTGGAGAAAGGAGCAGAAAAAGAGGAGGAGAAGAAAGAGAAGCAGAGGAAAGAGGAAAGAGGAGCAGAAGAAAGAGCAGAAGAAAGAGGAGCAGAAAAAAGAGGAGAGAGGAAAAAGGAGGAGAAGAAAGAGGAGAGAGGGGCACTGGAGAGAG
The DNA here is from genome assembly GCA_000787155.1 of Scartelaos histophorus. Taxonomy (NCBI): domain Eukaryota; kingdom Metazoa; phylum Chordata; class Actinopteri; order Gobiiformes; family Gobiidae; genus Scartelaos; species Scartelaos histophorus. The sequence goes on along the minus strand of KN493607.1, from coordinate 8,255 downwards.
GAGCAGAAGAAAGAAGCAAGAATAGAGGAAAGAGGAGACATAAGATGAGCATATGATCTTATAATATTTGATTTTATATTATTACTCGTGGACCTTTAAATCAAAGTCAGTCCAATGTCTTTGATTTCAGATACCTCTGTCTGAACATTTTTTTTCTTATTAGTTTTAATGTCAAATTCAGAATAATGCAGCATGTTGGACCACCTTCACTGCTGTCCCTGTACCTTCTGCTGTTGCAACAATCCAAACTCCTCACTGTGAGACAGATAACGTTTGATTACTGATCCTGTTATCTGACGTGTGCCTCCTGAACCTTCACTCATGTTTCCTCTGAGCTTTGGGACATCACTTAATTATCTGACAGCTGAAAAATGGAGGAGAGGAAGCGAGGAAACGAGGAAAGAGAATTGTGATGCAGCCCAGGTGAGTTCGTGGACCTTTAAATCAAAGTCAGTCCAATGTCTTTGATTTCAGATACCTCTGTCTGAACATTTTTTTTCTTATTAGTTTTAATGTCAAATTCAGAATAATGCAGCATGTTGGACCACCTTCACTGCTGTCCCTGTACCTTCTGCTGTTGCAACAATCCAAACTCCTCACTGTGAGACAGATAACGTTTGATTACTGATCCTGTTATCTGACGTGTGCCTCCTGAACCTTCACTCATGTTTCCTCTGAGCTTTGGGACATCACTTAATTATCTGACAGCTGAAAAATGGAGGAGAGGAAGCGAGGAATGGGAAACAAGGAAAGAGAATTGTGATGCAGCCCAGGTGAGTCTGAGCAAAGGCCAGGCCAGGTGAGAGGGGAACAGATTTCATATCTGCCATTTACTAGGAAAAAATCCAATACACTTACAGACAGATGGTACCTTTAACATAAGAAAACAAACTAATAGTCAAATGTATTCCTCTAAACTCTGCTCCAAACACCATATTTTAATGAGAGGATTGACTGTGGACTTCTCAATAAAAAAGATAACCTTATACCTTTATATCTTTAGTATATCTTTAATCGTTCTAAATGATGGAGATGACTCTTTTACATAACATCTATACCACACTTTAAGTATTCATCCATATTTATTTCCAGTCATTCACACCATAGACTGTATACATAAATAGACATAGCTCACATGCTGTGAGGATCACCTGCAGGCTCTTCCGGCTCCTACTGACCTTGACTCCCTCTGACTTACACTGGTGTATCATTAAGTACAAACCCTTGTAGGATAAACTTGTTTCCCCTGTCAATATCCAGTAAAATGTCTTATTGCCTAAAGCAGCAGCAAATGCAATGGTATTTCCAGCAGCAGAATGTAACAAAGTATGAGTAGTACACTACTGTACGTTTTAGGTATCTGTACTTTACTTAAGCAGATTTTAAGGTGGATACTTTTTACTTCACTACATTTGAGAAAAGGTATCTGCACTTTCTAGTCCACTCCATTTTTTAAGAGAACTAAAACAGTATTTTTTGATTGCAAACAAATTGATTCAATTGTTTCAACTCTGTATCAAAGTCACTACATTTAAGCTTTATTAGATCTTAAAACTGCACAAAATACTTTTTACTCATTAAGTACATTTTTAAATGGATACTTAATAGATTTACTAATACATTTCTCATGTAATACTTTTACTTGAGTATTTCTTTGCTCCAGTATCTGTACTTTTACTTAACAAAACTGAATAATTCTTCCACCACTGGGCATCTCAGACTTCGATCTCAACCAGACAAGATTTGAGTTGATTGCCCAAAACTTTCCTCTACTTTTCATCTTCTCCATCCTCCTGCCACTTCGCCAAAATATGAAAACAAATATTGAGTAGGCAAACATTGAACAGTGAAAGCTATTCTGATGTGAAATGTTAAAAATTCATGAGGAGTTGTCTGGGAAATTTCAGATTTTTATCAAAATGTCAGCCGATGTGTTATGTTTTAGGAATCAGTAAAAGCCTTGATATTTCCATTAAGGGTGACTAGTATAGGTGCAATGGTCATCTTTGGGCTGGGAGCCTGTCTTCTGCTCATCTTTTATTGTTATTGGTTTGACAAAAATCTAACATTTCGTTGATCTATCTCAAGTATTCAATTAGACTTGTTACTGTGATGGAAAATTATAGATATTGATGATAATAATATAATCCATTTGGGAAGAGCTGTGAGTTATGAAATACAAATAGGTTTATGCATTGTTACAGCAGAAAGAAATGGAGAGGGCCCAGGCTGGTCTCCCTCAGTCTCTTCTCAAAGCATTTGAGCATTTAAGTATTTATACCATGATTATAAACTACATACATATCAAAGCAGAGTGACTTTTGATTCACAGCAATGAGTTAAAGGTCCTATACTATGCTAAATTAACTACTGTTTTAGTCATATTAAAACGCTGTTATCTAATCAAAAGCAGATTTGAGTAATCATTTGTTATTAGTTTATTAGATTGCCTCGTCAAAGATCTGACTAGTAACTTGACCTGGTGGTGTCATGTGCTTAATTCCATTCACATTTGAGAACTTTTATTAGTTTGTCTGCACTTCCAAATCTCAAAATTCTCTGTTCCACCTTGTGATATCATTACCTTTTACCTTTTGTTCAGCAGAGATCGGCAGTTCTAGGGCAGGAGAGCACTTCCTGTATTAGCACATGACATCACCAGGTGGAACAGAGTGTTTTCTGTTTGAGCTTAGCCTAAATATGCAGAGTCAGTGTGTTAAACATGTGTGAATGAAACAAAATACAACTCCAGCTATGTTTTTGATGAGGAAACATTATAACATCAGAAAATAGTGTAATTAGGGCCCTTTAGAGCAGCGGCCCCCAACCTTTTGTGTGGCAGCTAAATACAACAAAATAATATGATATGAGCTGCATTCCAAGTGGCGAAGCAGTTTTGAGGGCTTCATTGCCTCATTCAAGAGCCGGTCGCCATATTATGCAGAGAGCGGGCTCGGTGCGTGGGAATCTCCTGTTGGGATAAATCGTGTGGGAATCTCCTGTTGAGATAAATCCGTATTTTAAGTAGGACTCCTGATATTGTCTATTAAATGTAGCTTTCTTTTTCTTGGAAGTCGTAGGCTCCTCTTCTGTCTCCTGGCTGGGCCTTTTCCCCTTTGCAAAGAAACTTTCCAAAGACGTTTGTTTTTTACTCATTTTGCTAGCTCCTGGGTTTCATTTTAGCGCTAACCTATCACATGACCGAGAAGAGCGCTTTGACCTGCATCAAGAGTGACATAGACGGATGTAACAGAGAATCGGGTAATTTTTCAAAATAAAATATCTTTCAGATTCCGAAATAAATAAAGCGGAAGTAATGTAAGTTATTTATTCTTTCTGTGCGGCAAATGACCCACGGACCGGCCCGGGGGTTGGGGACCGCTGCTTTAGAACACATACTTTACCATTAACAGTAAGGTACAGAGACTTATACTATCATATTGAGTTTTCCATATTGTATTATTTCTATTAATATCAACACAAAACTCTTCAAACTTGGCTTGGGATGGAGAATTTGATTTCTATTTGCATGACAATGGTGTCTTCAGATTTGACTGTCAGGGAATTACAATCTCTCAACACGTCAACATTTACTTTGGCAGTTTCTTCCCCAGAATTCACAATTTGCAGATAAAACATGACATTGCTTTAACATTCAAAAGACATAAAAATGATATCTCAGGTGTGGAAAATTGAAATATGTGTCCCAGTTTCCCAGCAGCCTCGGCCCTGACAAATGACCCCTTTCCTCGGATCCTGAGTGGCCCCCGTCTCTCTGCTTTTTCAACCCCGAAGAAGACAACAGATTTATGCTGCGCTGGTCTAGTGACAGCTCAGGAACATGTGTATTCAATGACAAGCATGGAATTTAAAACAGACAGAGAGAAAGAGCGAGAGAATCGAGAGACAGAGAGAAAGAGAGAGAGCAAAAGAGGGAGTAAAATACAGAGTGAGATAGGGAGAAAGAGAGAGAATGAGAGAGAAAGAGAATGTGAAGAAGAAAAAAAGAGAGAAAGTGGAAAAAGAGGGAAGAGAGAGAGAGAGAGAGAGAGAAAGAGAGTGGGGGAAAAAAGAGAGAGAGAGAAAGTGGAAAAAGAATTAAAAGAGAGAGAGAAAGTGGAAATAGAAGGAAAAGAGAGAGAGAAAGTGTGGGGAAGAAAAAGAGAGAGAGAAAGTGGAAAAAGAAAAAAAAGAGAGAGAGAGAGAGTGGGGAAGAAAAAGAGAGAAAAGTGGAAAAAGAAGGAAAAGAGAAAGAGCAAAAGGGAGAGAGAGAGAGAAAGAAAGAGAGAGATACAGAGTGAGAGAGAAAGATAAAAAGAGAGTGGAGAAGAGAGCGAGAGAGCAACACAGAAAGCGAGAGAGAAACAGGGAGAGATAGAGAGATAAAAGAGAGAGAGAGTGGTGGGTAAAGAGAGAGAGAAAGAGAGAGAGCGTTGTCCTCTTCCTGTCACATGTCTCATGGATGGGCGACACTATTGCACCTTCCTCTGCTCGTCGCTGTGTTCTAATCATTAAAGGCAAGAGTGCAGGAGTGTAATAGGATTTTTCAAAGATCTGTGAGCCAAAGGTTTTGATAAGACTTTCCAAATCCAAGTCTTAATCCAGTTTTAATAAGTATCTCTTCCTCTTAATGCCACTCAATTTTATATAACTTTTTTATTATATTATTACTTTTGTTTTCATTATGATGATGTATAACTTGCTTTCACGTATCTGAAATAAAGCCCAGGTGTAATCTCTGTGCCGATGATCACTCAAATCCTTCTTCTTCTCTCTGTGATAATGTTGTGAAATGCAAAAATATCAAAATATCGATATATCGTGATACTAAATTTGATAATCCAGTTTTGTTATCGTGGGCTGCTGTATCAACATATTACCAAGAGTATTTTTTTGTGTGTATATTTTAGCTTTTCTTTGTGATCGCATTACAGTTTTCAATGTTTTTATGATTAAAATTTGTGTATTTTATATTAAAGGTGCATTGTGTAACTTTTCTGGTGAAGGGTCCTTGCTTTTCTCCATGGAAATATTATGGCTTTGTTTGGAATGTCTCACAGTATGGCATTAAACCTTTATTAGCATGAAAACCAAACGTTTTTTTTTTTTTTTAAGGTATTTTTGAGCTAAGAAACCACCTGTTATTGATAAGGTCGAAATGAGATCATAGTCATACTATGGAATATTCCAGGCAGAGCAATGACATATCCTCCAAAAAGTTACATAGTGCAGCTTTAACGTTGCACAAGTAGTGGTTTAATAAAGAAATATTGTTGCTAAAATGTATTTAGATCCTAAAAACAACAATATATCATACTGATTATGGGATGTATCACCATATTGTGTATATAATATCGTATCGTGAGCCATGTATTGAGTATCGTATTGAATCGTGAGGGACCCCGTGATACCCAGCTCCTAGTTAGTACTTACTAGTCTGTATCCGTCATCCTCCTGGTCACAGCAGCGGAACCATCTCCCGATTCAGATTCTCCGTTTCCTCCTCTTCACCACGGCGATCCTGACCAGGGGGAGGAGAGGAAATAAACCGTCTCCCTCATTTGGATTGCTATTGTAGAAGTGTTCATCAAACTTATTACAGCTCACTCATGTGTCTGTCCAAATTGTCTCTGGTTGATCTTGCGTGCAGTGTAATAACACCAGATGCCCCGTCCAGCATTGATCCAGTGCACTGAAGAGAAGTGTCGGATCAATACAACTTTATTTATGCTCGAGGGGAAATTTAAGCACATTGAGCAGTTAAAGAAACAAGGATAAAAATAAATAAAAAGGAGGGCTGGTCAAGTAAGGTCATCTGATATGTGCGGTGATGGAAATAGAAGTGAGTAAAAAGTCAAGTTATATTAATATGCAACTACTACTAGCACTGTAGTATTAATACTTCTTCTACTGTTAATGTTGCTGTTACTAATACTACATCTACTTCCACTGTTACTACTGCTATCGCTTCTACACTGCAAAATACCCCTCCTTAAAACTAGAAAAATTCACTTGTTTAAGTTAAAATGCAGTCAAAGCAAGTGAAATTATCTGCCAGTACAGTAAGTGAAATTTACTTCTCAAGAAATCTTAAAATAAGAACATATCTAGGCCTTCATAAATCTCAAAATAAAATAAAATCACTGATTCTAAACAATAATCTAAGAATTTAAGTGATTTAAAATAAAGCATAAAACCTAAAAATACTCTTATTTTAAAAAAAGGCTAATGTCATAAACACAATCTCAACATTTGTTTTGCTTATTTTGCTTGTATTCTAACTAGTTTATAGTTTTAAATTAAAACATGAAAAAATTCTACATTTAAAAAAACAGTAATTTATTATATATCCCTTAAAACAAGATGAATAAGATTTTTTTGTCTAGATTCAAGAGAATAAATCTTGGTTAGTTTGATGAAATTTGCAGTGTACTACTGCATCTACTTCTACTGTTACAACTCTGCAAAAAAAGCTTGGCCAAAATGTAAAATGTAATGTAATATAAACACTTAAATCTATGAGAAATTGACTTAAAAGTAGTGAAATTATCTATCCATGCAGCGCCGGCAGTGATGTGGTCGTTGTGTCAGACCATTGTGGTGAAGATTTACCGGTCAGTCTACATTCCTACTCTCACCTATGGTCATGAAATGAGTTTCCTCCGCAGGGTGGCTGGGCGCTCCCTTAGAGATAGGGTGAGGAGCTCAGTCACACGGGAGGAGCTCGGAGTAGAGCCGCTGCTCCTTCACGTCGAGAGGAGTCAGCTGAGGTGGC
>KN493606.1:15205-30780 GCA_000787155.1 Scartelaos histophorus | reverse complement strand
AACATGCACATTAACCTTAACCTGAACATTTAAAAAATGTAATGTCGTGTATTCATGGAAATGTGAGTCTGACAAATACTGCAGATAAACCATAACATCTCATCAGATATAATTCTATAAACATTCTGTTTGTCAGAAATATTGAATGCAGAAATATAGAAACTCTCCTCTCAAAATCTCAACAGCTGGACTCAAAAAAATTAAATTCATCAACATTCCCTGGGGGTGTGATGCTAACTAGAGGTACTAATCTGTCTGAGGCTCTGTTAGACTTTAATCTGAACTTTGTGTGAACACAATCACACACAGACCCAATTATAGATTCATTATAACTGTTTGAAGTCCCTCCGTTGTTTCTCAGCGCGATAAATCAATGATCAAAATCAAATTAAAGTGAATTGCAATGGGAGCCTCCTGGAAGCTCACAGTTTGGTCTCAGGAGTTGATTTATAACGGCTGCCTCTTTAACAGAAATCCCACATGCACGATCATTCATCACAGTGCACTTTTCACGACGCCAAATATACACACAAACCAAAAGTTGGAGCTCGTCTACAGCGTCACAATATTCAACAACATTTTGCCAGCAGTTTCCTAATTGCCCCAAAAATAAATAAAGGATAGCTCTGTTCTCCACACGGCGGACTCCAGTGAGAAAGGTGGTCTTTGAAAAGGCGGTAACAGACTTTTGGGATGGTAAATAAACACTCAGAAACCAGGAGAAGCTATTATAAACAAAGAGCCGAGGCCTGTAACCAGAGACAGACTGATCCAAGCACGCTGCTCACTGCTGCTAACCCCTCCGTCAACTCATTCAAATGGGGAAAATAGCACGTGTCCTCCACATTTGACCCATCCTACTATACAGTTAGGGGTAAAAGATTCTAGTAATGCTGTGTTCCACCTTGTGATGTCATGAAGCGATAGTTGTCACCTTAAAAGCTACATTTTATCTTTTGTTTTGTAGAGAAATCCAAGGACTGAAATGATCCAAATGGTTCTAGTGAAGGTGCATGGAGTTTAAAAACACAGTGGAGCACTTCCTGTATGAGCACATAACATCACAAGGTGGAACAGAGCGTTTTTTGTTTGAGAGAAGAAACCCAGATACGCAGGGTTTGTGTGTTAAACATGTGTGAATGAAACAAAACACAACTCCAGGGTCTGTTTGTGATGAGGAAACTGTGATGTACGCCCTTTAAAAAGGCAATCCATAACTTTTCTGGTGGACAGTGCGCCACCTAGCTGTCTTCAATTACCATGTTTATATGAGAGCTTCAATTCTGATTAAAATTTAATGAGGAATAAAACATAATTTTGTTTTAAAAAGATCGTGTTAACACTTAATTCATGATTATTCAGAATTAAACTTAATTCCGAAACCAAATTAATTTATTCATCGATCATGTAAATGTTTATTTTTCTTAAAAATAATTCCGGTCGTTCAGTGAGTGCTTTTTGGGTTTGCCCTTCTGCCGTAATGACACACTGTAAGATGGCGGCCCAGCACAAACATTGGACTCGAACCAAAAGCATTTTTTTTATAAGTTCGCTGGAAGTACTACAGGAGAAACTATTTAATTTGGAGCAATTAATTATGAGTTACAAAAACATGTAAACACGGCCATTGTGATGTTATTGCTGTGCTTGAAAGACATGAAACTTATCTCTCATATATTTATTAAATTAAAGGTGAATTTACTGCAAAAAAAAAAACCTCATGAAAGCAATGCGTGCATGCTCATGTTCTCGCCTCTCCACAGAGCCGACCTGTAAACCTTTGACTCCATGAGGACAAAATCAGGACTAGAATAGGATCAAACATCAACAAGAACATCAAGTTCTGCTGTTTTCTGCCTCTCAGTAAGATGCATAGACTGTATATTGAAATGGACATAGCTCCCCCACTAACCGTTCCAAACAGGAAGTGAGCGTGGAGGCTCCTCTGGCGCCATCGACTCTGGCTCCAGTTCAGAAATCATCACTCCTCTCTCTGTAACTGCTGCAGTGAGCCTAGTCATTTTCTGCTTTAATTGTTCATATTAACCTGCTCTACATGATCCTGTTTTTTAAATGTTGCTAATTTGTCCATAAATGCAGTGATGCGGTCGCAGTATCGGACCGCTGTGGTGAAGAAGGAGCTGAGTTAAAAAGGCAAAGCTCTTGATTTACTTAGGTTTGAGGAATGACTGAAAGGACAAGATGGCGGATACAAGCGCCCGGCATGAGTTTCCTCTGCAGAGTGGCTGGTGTTCCCTTTGAGATCGGGTGAGGAGCTCAGTTACACAGGAGGAGCTCGGAGTAGAGTTGCTGCTCCTCCACATTGAAAGAAGCCAGTTAAGGTGGCTCAGTCATCTTGAACAGGTGACCTTAACTTTGGTTCCTGGCCATGTCCTACCAGGAGGAAGACCCAGGACACATTGGTGGGACTGTGGCCTGGGAACGTCTCGGGATCCCCTTGGAAGAGCTGGAGGGACTGTGCAACATTCACACAGGCAGTGGCTCCCTTTTTTCTGCATCACTCGAGGAAAAACTAAAATAAAATACAACATGACCCAATTAATTTTTCCCACAATCCCTCCCTGTGACCCGGCCACGGAGGCAGCTGCAAATGGAAGAACATGGATGGGTCAATTTCTATTCCTAATATGGAACTGGCTTTAAATTCTAAAACAGCCTTAGTGAGCTTCATTTGACTGGAACCAAACGCTATGGGTGATGTCCCCTTCTATATACAGTCTATGTTAAGGAGGTTGTGGGTGGCAGAGTGGTTAGCCCGTCCCCTCCTCTCCTCCTTCTTCATCCCTGTTTTAAATGTACAGTCACACCTCCTCCCCTGCTCTGTTTTTTCTCTCCCTGGTCTTAACGGCGGTTCAGTATTTCAGCGGATCTCTTGAAACGAACTCCGCGGGGGGTCACGGCGTCTCTGCATCTCAAACGGGAGATGATAATTCCGCCGTAATCCTCTGGAGAAGGCCGCAGTCACACACCTCACCACCGGGGGCATCTCAGCTTCATGTTTAAGAGGAGAATATGCACATCCCAAAATCTCAACAGCTGGACTAAAAAAATACAACTTGAAATAACTAAGTAACATGAAAAAGCTATTGATACTTTGCAGCTGATGTCATTAACCTGAGCTAACTAACTAACTAGAGGCACTGCTCTGTCTGAGGCTCTGTTGGACTTGGATCTGAACTTTGTTTTAACACAATCTGACCATGGAAATCTGATTTAGCTTTAACTACAACAAGTGAGCTGATTCATGCTGTTAAAAAGTTTAATCACTCCCACCTTTTTACTGAAAAGGACCATAAACGCTCGCACTGATCGCAGGCTCCTGAAAATGTGCTCTTTAAATCTGTTTTGTACGTTTTTTTCTTCAGTTTTCTGACAATCAAATCAGGCTGCTAGGTTTGCTAGTGTCTGCATTGCATCGCCGTGGTAACTGCTGAACATTCCACCACAGAGATGCAATACCCCCCGACGTGATATCAATTAAAATCAATTAAAATTAATGGTGGGTGTAGCCCATTACAAAATATATTTATGGAGACAAAGTTGTTGTTGAATTGTTAACTTATTAAGTATATAGACTGCATATTTATTGATATTGTGATATTGTAATGAGCAGGAAACGGGCAGAGCCGGGAGTCCGGGGCACGGCAAGGGTTGTGAGTGTGGCCCGGGTGGTGCTCAGGTGTTGTTCCCTTGCGTGCCTCCAATTTATGGAACCAGTGGACTTAATTAAAGGTTGCAAAACTGAACTGTTCATTTGGATTATTTGAGAGTGCAACACATGAATTTTTAATCTAGATTAATCTCATTGACATTTTTCAATTAATCTAGATTAACGCTGATGGGTCGGCAGCTAGTGTCAATCCACTTAGCAAGAAGGGTAGCTTGTCTGATAGAGCTGCACTGACGGGCTCACCTCGGTTGCACAAAGTAGTTTGACGGCGACTCTTCCCCGGCGTTTCAGTGCTTGACCTGCATCAGCGTTCGTTAAGTGATGCTTTGTGTTTAGGTGGTCCTTGACACTGGTAGATCTCCTTCAGTAAACTAATTCTGCATTTGTAAGTGCAAACAAGCTTAGACTTGTCCATGTCTCCGTTGGGAAGCTTTTTAAAAATGAATTTTCCCTGACGCAAACCCGGGGCTTCGTAGCTGCACCATGTTGGCCTGTGTTGTGTATTTCACAGGAGCTACAGGTTCGAAAACTCGTCACCCTCTACAGTGCAGTTCGGCGAGGTACATCCACGCTAAAGGTGAAAGTCATCACAGTTCTCTTAATATAGACCCATCTCCCTGCCCAACTTTGAGAATAGATTAACGGCGATATTTTTTATATCGCCCGATAAGAGTCCCGCATTATCGCAGCGCGGTAACGCTGATAACTGCCCACCACTACCAAAAGTACATAATCAGTCTCAAAAGTCCTTTATTCTTACAAATTGGACGCTAACCTGTTTCGAGATCTTCATCAGGGTTTGGTCTTATTGGTATTACTCATTTCTTATTTAGTTTTGCTTACGCCAAGTTTCGTTCCGTGAATCAGCCCTTCAATCAGATATGTCAGGTCTGCACTGGTTAGTTCCGGTGTGGGCAGATGGGCAGAAGATGTGTGGGTGAATCTGATGTGAATAATAACGTCACAAACCAGGAAAACGTTTGGAAACTTGTGATGACAACTTCTGGCGGATTGTTCACGGTAGTAAGTCTGACAAAATCTAGGAAAAATTAGTTCTCTTCATTTCCTTCCCGTTAAGTCTGACAAAATCTAGGAAAAATTAGTTCTCTTCATTTCCTTGTCATTGTAGCGTTCCGTTACGTTTAGCTAATCAACAGTTTCGACCATACCTTAGTTTTCAACATTTCTCCGCTGACGCACAACTCTGCGCGCACTGGGTACATGCAATTAGAAGAGATGAGGACGCCAAAGTCAATATGATTCCAAACTTCTTAATTTTACCGCTTCATTTGCTTCAGTGGGTTTTATCACAGTCCATTGTCGGGAATTACACCAGAAGTCATCGCATGTTTCCACACGTGTTCCTGGATTGTGACATAAACTTGAATAGAGCCTATAGCATGATAGCAAGTCACTTTTATTAAAATCATAAAATATAAAATAAACAACCTGTTACAATTTAAATTACTTAAAGTCAAGACTACCCCGTTGTTTTAAACGTAGGTGACTTCAGTTTGTGGTGTTTTCATATTTATTATGCCTCAAAATTAGCATTAGCGTTAGCATTGAGACACAAACATCAACACAACACTTTAAGAGATGAAATTTGGGGACATGGTAAAATTTAAAACAAGTAAATCTTATTATAATTTGTTATAATATTCAAAAACTGTTTTACACAGATGAATTAAAATACAACCTGAGAGGTCAAATGAATTTTAAAAAACAATCCTCTCGAACCACTCTCAAAAACGTGTGTTATGACCTTATCAAAGCTTACACTAACTTTAAAAAATAAAAATAAAAAATCAAATCTTACAAAAACACGACTATTAATTAAACACATTATTTTCTTTCTCATTACCTTTTATTTTTATACAAACATAAATAATACATTTTTTGCCTTCTTTATCATTATTATTACTTTGTACGACCATAAACAAAAACTAAAAAATCCATGCATTTTTTCATTCTCATTGTAGTTTATTTTGTATGACCATAAACAATAAACTTTTGTGCCCTTGTTGACATTATTATTAGTTTGTACAACCATAAACGGAAAAAAATAAAAATAAAATACATTCTTCATTCTTATTTTGCTTGTTTTGTTACGATCATAAACAATAGACTTCTGTGCCTCTTTATCTTTATTATTATTTTGTACAACCATAGCATGTCATTTATTTTACTATATGTACATTTTTGGAAATATTCATGATCATTGTACAGAAGAAACCACATCATTTTTTAAATTACGTCATGAATAGTGGCGGGTTAATATGAGTTTTTCTTCCTCCTTTTCGAGAACACATTACATTACATTGTGTATGTAGTGTGTGTGTGAATAATGTTTCTCTCTTGGCACACACTCGAAATAAAAACAAATCAATCAATCACTCATTCTTTCTAAACAAGTATTTGATTTGTGTACGTTTTTTAACACATTTTCAGTGGAATCCGCCCACCGCTCTGTTCCCTGCCTCGCCTTTAAATATTTAGCAATTTTAGCATGACTCAACAAAAAAAATAAATAAAATAAAATAAAATTGGACAGGAAGTAGTGATGCTAACAGTGAGGTTACACACAGCCTATTGTTCTCAAATAAGAGTAAAAATGTATTTGGGCAAACTACTGCTCAAGTATGAACAACTGTTGGATATAACATCTGATTTATAATTTTAAGTTTGCATATGTTTTATTTAAGTTAATACAACGTAAAGGGTAAAACATTAAATCATCCAACCAGGCATTTTGTCACCTTCCTAAAATAATTGTAAATCATTGTCGATTTCCAAAGGACAGACACAAAAATGAGCCAATATTAGATTGTGATGCAAGAAACACAAATGTTCAAATCACTTCATATTGTCACTTAAAACTTTTGACACTTCAGACTTACTCATAGAGAAAGTACTGAGAGTAAAATATTACTCAAGTGGGTGTAAAATGATATCTACCCATATCTAGAAAAGTACTCTTAAAAGCAGGAATTCTTTAAAAAGTTACTCAAGTAAATGTAACCTCTGTGAAGAATGTACAAGGGAGATAGTAGCTCAAGTGTCCGTCTTCTGACCCGAGGTTGGCAGTTCGAATCCCACTGTCGACATAAACGTCATTGGTACAGCAGTCAGATCCAGAGGTGGGGAGTGGTTTCTTGAGCATACACTGTACTTATAAATGAACTAAGCTAATCCATTATGTCCACCATACACACTAAAGCTGCTGCATGATCCTGGTGTTTCTATTTCACTATTTGTCCATAAATATATTCATATTCAGATCATATCATAATATGGACTTGGCTCCAATTTCGCTAACCTCTGTGAAGAATGTACAAGGGAGATAGTAGCTCAAGTGTCCGTCTTCTGACCCGAGGTTGGCAGTTCGAATCCCACTGTCGACATAAACGTCATTGGTACAGCAGTCAGATCCAGAGGTGGGGAGTGGTTTCTTGAGCATACACTGTACTTATAAATGAACTAAGCTAATCCATTATGTCCACCATACACACTAAAGCTGCTGCATGATCCTGGTGTTTCTATTTCACTATTTGTTCATAAATATATTCATATTCAGATCATATCATAATATGGACTTGGCTCCAATTTCGCTCCTAACTGCAAGCCTCAGTGAGCTTCATTTGACTGGAGCTAAACTCTATGGGTGACGTTGCACTCACTTAGTCCACTTTTTTATACAGTCTATGCCTTTGAGTGCCTCGATATAAAAAAAATGTGTACCATTTTATTGAAAGAAAGATGAGTGAAGAGTAAAGGTTGTAGTTTTTTCTGGTTTATTACAGGAGTACATTTACAGGATCACGTAACAAAAAGGAACAGAGGAAAAGTTGAAAAAAAAAAAAAACATTCATATTTAAACTAAGCTGTTTTCTGTAAAAAGAAGTACAAATATTATATACACAACAAGAGAAGGAAGTGAAGTCGCATGGCACATACAATACACATACCTCGCAACAAGTGCTTTCTGTTTTCATAATTAATATCAAATAAAATGCAGTGATAATAAGTCTGAATAACAAACCAACATAAAAATTATTACAGTAAAATCCAATATTAACATTTTAAACACTGTTTACAATATAGCTGTAATACATAACACTCTAAATACATCCAGTATTTACCAAAGACCGTCTCATTTAGGCTAAAATCTCTATAGAATAAAAATAGCATTTCAAATATCTTATAACAATATTAATGGTACAATAACATTAAGGTCATTAGTAGATAGCTGATTTTTCCCCGTTTTTGCTAAAGAGAAGGAATATTGTACAAATTGCTATACACTATATAGCCTAATAATGCTATGTTGTTTTTCACATATGCAAATATTAGCAAATCTTATCAGCTAATTTTATATAGATGTAAAAAAATGGAAGAAAAATATTGTTGCAAACTAGTAAAACTCTCAAATAGAAAATGTACACGAGAAGCAGCAAAAACAATTTATATATTTGAATAAATCAGTGGTACGGTTGTTAGTGATGAAACTGGCGCAGGCTGGACTCTTGGAATTCAATCGTCCAATCAGAAAAGCCCTCGTTTCGCTTCTGTAATCTCATTGGTCCGTCCTTTCCGTCGCTCTCGGTTTGAATTGTCCCAGAGTTTCAACTTAAAAGTCCCAGAGTTGATTTTCAAAATAAAGGTCGGTTTAAAGACTTCCTGTCGTGATTGTGCAACCACCTCAAACCATAAAATCTCTTTAGCTAATAAAGTTGCTTAAGCCATTTTTATTTTTTTTAATTTTTGCATTTTAGCGTTGCCTTTGCCAAAACACATATGGTACAATACAAATATAATGACGAAGCAACAGTTAAGCAGCATGTATGTAAGTCTTCAACCTCCATTTCTTCCTTAGCATCAAACTGACATCGCTAACAATACAATCTTATGTAACTCTTGAACCATCAGTGCACAGGTTAGAAAATATTCCATTCATTACACCCGAATGTCGGCCAGTACTATTGAAAGTATATTGCTTTGTAGGCATGTAGCATTTCTACATCAAAACTCCTGAGACTGTTAGCAATAAAAGCTAACTACAATGCTAGGATAACACAATATTTATGGATTTCAGCTTCCTGTTTACTTCATAGTCGCTATTTTGAGTATTTATTTTCTATAGTTTCCTCATCACAAAACATACCGGGAGTTGTGTTTTGTTTCATTTGTGCAAGTTTAACACACAAACGTTCCACCTTGTGATGTCATATGGTAATGCTGCATTCTATTGCGCTCGGGACTCGGGGAAAAAACGACCTCTACCTCGAGAAAGTGCAATGGAATGACCAATCAAATTAACATCGCAGCAAAAATGAATTTTCTTTTGTCATTTTAATATGTTAAGTTGTGGATTTGTCTTCTAAAAACTTTGTAGTGACATTTATACTTTTATTTCGCATCATTTGAAAGTAGACATTTTTTTTTTTTTAATACGTAAAAGCCAAATTGCCATAATCGAGTCACCGACAGCTAAGATTACCTCACGGTTCAGTCAGGGGGTTGAGTTCCTCGAGATTCGGATGTAGCCCTAGTGTCATTTTACATACTGTATGTAGTATTCATAAGTTAACACAATAAGCACTAAACTTTCTCAGGCATCCATATTTCCCCGACTGTTGCAATGGAATGAATTTACGGACGTTGGGAGAACAGACTCAGATTTATCGACTATCAACGTCCAACAGAATGCAGCTTAACTTCAGACACCTTCCTTGAAAGAGGTTCATTCATGTCTACCAAAAAAAAAGGTCAAAGGTAGCTAACTTCAACTTATGACATCACAAAATGGAACAGAGCATTTTAAGCTAAACAGACTAATAAACGGTTAATCAAACATGAGTGAATTCAACGAAACAACTCCAGGTATGTTTTTGAAGAGGTAACAACATGACTTAAAGCTCACAAGAGTCAATTTTAGATCAATTTGAATTGCTTTTTTTTTTACAATCTGAAAACCACGAATAGCTGGTGTTAGCATCTTGTTGTTTCGCTAAGTTGAAAGAAGTTCTAACCTGTGCAATGATAAAACTGCATTTGAACTCTAGCCTTATAGCAACTGCAACCTGAACTGAATGCCTCCAACGGCTGTCGATTTTTCAAACATTCCCAAACTAAAAAAACAAAAGAATTTCACTAAAAATAATTAAAAGTTAGCCTAATCTAATATATCTAATTTACCCTGGTTTACAAAACAAAATGGTCCGTTGGTTTAGTTTAAGCTAAATGCTAATATATCATTCTCTTTCGATCTATACCCTGTTTTATCCAACTTTCTACTTCTACCTTTTTCTATGTTTACCACTTCATTTTTCCGAGATACCACCTATGCTAGCTCTCTATCCCACTCATCTTGTGCACTCCCTACTTTTCTTTCCTTTAAATTGCAGGCCTATAGCTTTTTTTTTCTGCGATTCGTCTTAAAAATAACACCAACTAAACTTTTTGGCAGCTTCTTCCTTTGTACGCGGACAGTCCCGATTCAGCCGATACGTATTTTTAGTCATTGCAAACGAACTTCCAGCAACAAAACATGACTTAGCGATTTATTTCATTTCTTCTTTCAGATTTTTAGCTTTTCGCAGCGTGGTTTTTTTGCTAGCCTAAACCGTAGCTCCCAGTAGCTCTTCCGTCTTGGCCATGATCTCGTTCTGATTTGAGTCCAAACCGTAAAACTTGACTTTCAGCCCGTCGACCGGATGCACGACCGGTACCGTGATCATGCGTGGGAAATTCCGCGTGGCGAGCTCGAACCGGCTGGTGCTGGCGAGCTCTATGGCTAGCAGGCGGAGGAAGAGGGTGGCGAGCTGTTTGCCCAGACAGGAGCGTACGCCGCCCCCGAATGGCAGGTAGTGGAATCGGCCCTCTTTGTCCTCGCCGCGCTCCTGGCTGAACCTGTCCGGGTCGAACGCGTCGACGTCTTTGAACACGGACGAGGTGTCGTGGGTGTCGCGGATGCTGTACATGACGCTCCAGCCTTTGGGAATCTGTACGCCCTGGAAAAGAGGAAAAAACAAATACACGGAAGCATGAGAATATGTCGAATACGTAGGTCACTGTGAGTAAGTGAGTGGTCCGTCAAACGCATTTCTCCGTGGAGATGTTATTGCTTTGTCTGGAATGTTTCACAGTACGGCATTAAACTTTTCAAGTTACATGGAGACCAAACTTGATGAAGCAACAGGTCAGATCTGTGGAGAGGCAACCCCGCACACAGTCAGAATGCTTATTTTTCGAGGTATTTTTGAGCTATAAAACCACCTATAATTGAATAAATCCATGGTGCAGCTGTTTAAAGTTATACTGTGGAACATTTCAAGCAAGGCAATGACATAATCATTGAAACAAGCAGGTGACGGACCCCCAATCAAAAAGATTACAGTGCATCTTAAACATTTTTCCATCGGTATTATTTATTATTGTATGTAATTGCGAATAACATATGGTTTTAATCGTTCATTATGTAACTTCTCGACAAATTCTCCATAGAAATGTTAGAGATGCCTGAAATTTTCCACTGTATGGCTCTAAAATGTCCATGAAGACAAGCAGCTGACGTCAAAAACTCAAGTAAAAGGTCAGATCTGTGGCGAGGCGAGCCCACTCACAGTAAGAATGCATGACTTTCGAGATATTTCGTTTAGCTATTCAAAATACCCAGGAAAAACCATATTATCTCCATGGAGACAAGTGGACCACCAGAATAGTTACATAATACAACTTAAGTTACACTTGTCAAAATAATTGGACCCCCACTAAACAAAAATGCGAACAGGGGTCTGGCGTCATGTTTCCCGTTTTTGAGTTTGAGTGTGGTCCTTGAACAGTTACAGCAGCTCCTAGCACCTTTTGATGGATTACACAAATATAACTATCTAACTATTGTTCTTTTCCACCTGCCGCCATTTGGGTTCTTGCTGCTAAAGTAAACAAGTGTGAACTCCAAAGGAAACATGCTTTAACTGGCCAAATATCAGGATTTTCAAAAAGTTTCAGGAACATTTTATTAATAACTCTGCCTTCCCGTTATAAGTCTGTGAAAAGCCATCAAAAATACCACTTGTTATTTAAAGAATTACTTCCAAAATGTTTACTTATTCAATTGATACTTTGCAGTGATATCACACTGAGGGTGTTCTACATGTACGCTAGGGTGGTTCATCAAAGCATGGTAAAAAATAAAGTTTCGGATAACCTCAGTTAGAACCCTGCATTAGGTTTGACCATCCAAAAGATGATTTGGGAAGAAATTTGGAAGAAAAAGGAAATGTTTTAGGGGTTGCTCAAGCTGCATGAAGTTTCCTTGAAATTTACAATTTTTTTAATGGAATTTATGAACATTCTATGCAACTTTTGTGGACTTTCTAAGTAAAATTTATGCAAGTTTCAGTTTGTGTTTGCAAAATAAAATGACAAATTATTTGAATATCCCTTATTTATTTGGCTTGATATGTTTTCAGGTGTCTTAAGCAACTATTAAATATGAATTAATTTGCATAAAATGTGGACCCAAATATTTTGACCAGATCAGGAACCAAATGCAGGGTTCTAATCTAGAGAATCTATAAAAAATAAAATAAAATTGGACCACCCTAATGTATGTATATTGCAGAATGTTTAGCAGTTATCATGCTCCTGAAAATGTGTTTAAAGTAATTTTGTGTTCTGTCTTGAGTTTTCAAACTATATCTAAATGCTAATGTGTGCATTACGTCACCATGGTAACAGCTGGACTTTCTTCCAGTAGAGCTGCATGTGGAACACCCCCAGCACTGTAAAGTATCACTACTGGTACGGGTTAGACTTACGTCGAGTTCAAACGTCTGCATGGCGGTGCGGTAGGCCCCGGACACGGGCGTAAACAGTCGGAGAACTTCCTTGATGACGCAGTCCAGGTACCTCAGGCTCACCACCGTGTCCAGGCGCAGCTCGGACTCGGGGCACAGGCGGCCATTCTGGAGCAGGCCGCGAGATCGGAGCTCGTCGCGCAAACGCTCCAACACCTGCGGGTGGCGGAGCAGCTGCATGATCAGGGACGTGCTGGCGCTGGCCGTGGTGGCGAAGGCGGCGAAGATCAGCTCGATTGTGGACTCCTGGATGAGGAACAGAACAGTGAAAGAAAAGGGTTAAAACTGCTGCTTCTTGACGTAAAGCTGCACTGTGTAACTTTTCGATTGGGGGTCCGTCACCTGATTGTTTCTACGGATATGTCATTGCTCTGCCTGGAATGTTCCACAGTGTGACATTAAACATCTCTACTTTACATTTATTCAATTCCAGCTGGTTTTATAGCTCAAAAATACCTTGAAAAACAGGCGTTCTGACTGTGAGCGGGGTCGCCTCTCCACAGATCTGACCTTTAAAGAGTCTGTATTTTACTTCTTTATTATTAAGTGCTAACATGTAGTGTATTTAGATCACCATGTTACCTTTTATTGTTCTGAAAATGCTCTATTCACCAAAAACAATGTATTAACCTGTTTTATAAGTTTCAGTTTTGTTTTTGATGCTCTAAGTCTAAGTCACTCCCCCTTCAGAGCACTATCGCAACACAATCAGCCTGCATCCCGCTAATGAAACTACAGCATCAGGTTTGTGACGTCGGCGTGAACGGTTTTGTATCATGTTTTTGTAAATTTACGAAAAATTGGGTGACGTAAACTTGTGGGCGGAGCCTTGTACTCATGACATCACAAGGCGGGATCAAGCGTTTTCTGTTTGCGAAAAAAAAAATAAAATAAAAATCAGCCTAAATATGCAGGGTTTGTGCGTTAAACATGTGCGAATGAAACAAAAACTGTTTCCATTTTAATCGAATTGAAATGAAATCACCTCATACACACATTATCTGTTTTCGGAAAAATTTCTCTCAGTTTTGCCTAAAAAGATCTCCACGTTTTCACAATCCTCTTTTCTTCATACGGTGAGGTTCTGCCAAAGCCACACTTGTGATATGGAAAGTGGACTTGTTATTATTTTAAAGTACGCAGAAGGCCCCTAAATTTCCTTGTCTTTACTTTGTGGAGATTCCAGCTGGACTCAGGCGCGTTTTAATGGCTCTTCTCTGGATAAAGTGGAAATAAAGATGAACGTAATTTACATCGGGGTGAAAGTACAACAGGAATATTGATAATTTGCCACTGAATTGGTGCTAACTGAAAGCACTTCTCTGTCTGAAGCTCTGTTACTTGAGTTTGACTTAATCTGAGCTTTATTTTAGTGCGATCAGACCAGAAAGAGCTGATTGAGTTAAAACTATAATTCTTAAACAGGGCCATGAACGCTCAGACTGATCACGGGAAAACGTGCTCTTTCAATCCATTTTCTATTTTTTTTCTTTCTGTGGAGATTCCAGCTGGACTCAGGCGCGTTTTAATGGCTCTTCTCTGGATAAAGTGGAAATAAAGATGAACGTAATTTACATCGGGGTGAAAGTACAACAGGAATATTGATAATTTGCCACTGAATTGGTGCTAACTGAAAGCACTTCTCTGTCTGAAGCTCTGTTACTTGAGTTTGACTTAATCTGAGCTTTATTTTAGTGCGATCAGACCAGAAAGAGCTGATTGAGTTAAAACTATAATTCTTAAACAGGACCATGAACGCTCAGACGGTCAGGAAAACGTGCTCTTTCAATCCATTTTCTATTTTTTTTCTTTCGAATTTAGGGACTATTTTCAAGCTTTTTCATCTAATCTAATTGTGTCTCCATGGTAACTCTCGAACCTTTCACCAATATACACCCCGGTTGTGATGTCACTGCTCGTTTTTGACACCCTGGATCTCTCCTCCCTTTGCTCGTTGCGCTAAGTCTCTCCCCCTTCAGAGCACTATGACCCAGAGTTAATCTTATCTATCTCCATGGCAACAAATAGGTGCAGCATTAGATTATTTTACAGGTTAAACCAGTGGAGTGGCGAGCTCGATCAAAATAAGAATGTATGTTACTCAAGGTATTTTTGAGCAATAAAACATGCATGTATCCATAATTCTATGTTTAACATTTATATGAAGCATTTTTAGAGTCTTTTATGTACATGAATTGGCTACAACCTTAAAAAATGTCATGAGAACAACCTTAAAATAGTTTTATTTTCTAAAACATGGTTGGGATGTTAATCTAAGTTCTGAGTCATATGAACATGAGATTAAGATTTGAAAAAATGGACACGCTCAGACAATATTTGTTTGAATATTACGGGGAAATATCTATTCAAGAAAACTGAAATTTCATGTGGGACTACAAAGCAAAGAAAGAAAATAGATAAATTTTAAAGAAGAATTAAAAATCATCAGTTAAGGGCGGACGGTCACACCACATGAACATTTGAACACTTAAGGACAAAAAACATGCAGAATAACTAGGAATGTGGGGAAATATTATGGAATTTGAACCTTTTTAACTGAAGAAATTGCAACTGGACACACGTCATTTCATTGACTCCAAAAAGTACAATAACTGCTTAAGTATTAGGTACCCAGGAAGGTTCTGCAGTGTGGTTTTGGAAATAAATACTAACCAATGATGAGTGAGTGACTTAGCACTGGTGGTAAATCTTAGTGATGCAGATACACAGAGTCCAGTTTGTGCAGAGCTACAGTCTATAAAATAAAGAATAGTTGCTTTCACGTAATTATTATTATTATTTTTTGCCGTTTTATTGGTTGAGTTGGTGCGGCGAGCAGAAGCTTAAAGCGCCCTGGACTCGTACACATCTGTTTGTTTTGGGGGCCCGAAACTGTCAGGACGCATTATGTAACGTCAGCGGCGAGAGTTTTTAATTCCTCAAAAGTGGAACATTTGTGAAAATATGCGAGTCTCCTCCAAAGTCAACAGGCGCAGTTCGGGACCTGGCGATTTCCAGCG